>CABHPP010119231.1:0-46544 GCA_902168425.1 Peromyscus attwateri | reverse complement strand
GAAATGTAATCCCTGGTTCTCTGGACACAGTCGTGCCGTTTGAGGCAACACATGGCAAGCTGAGACCAACTGCCTATATCTTGTGTTTACTCATTTTAAATGACATCTAAAAGCAGAGTCAACACGATTAAATTTTATTCTCTACTTTGATCTTTGCTACAACACTATGGATAGAAAACTAAAAGCTGAAATAAAAAGAGAAATCTGGTACATAACTTACAGGTTATTAATGTCTTGTAAAACAAAGAGTTTATTCTACCACTGGGTTATCAACATTATTTCCAAAATCAAGTTGACATCTTTGACAGTTTACAAGGTATAAACTTCACATTAGAGCTTTATAATCTACAGAGTTTTAACTGTACCTCCTATACTTAAATAGTAACATTGAGTTTTCACTTTATACTATTATAGAACTTTAGATCTAGAAAATACTTTAATCTTCTGAAGTCCAAGTTCCTTATTTTAAAAATAAATAAAATTTAGAAAACTAAATCTTGCAGAAACAAAGAAAGTAACTTCAGAGGTCTACTAAACAATAAAGGGAAACATCACACTCAGGTTCCCAGAACCCTGTGTTAATTCCCCCTCACGCAGACTGTGAATTCTGTGGGAGGAGGGAATGCACTACATGGTAGATAATTATGAATAATAATTGTGGGATGGAAGAGATTGATTTTGTTAAATACAAGCAGAAGTTCATTCCTGCAAATTACCGTTTGGGTGATTTTTCAAGATAAATATTTTTCCATGCATATGGAATACAAAGGAAATGTAGTCCAGATGAGTGCTGGGTGACGTATAAATGAAGCAGGCCTGGAGAGAGAGCAAATTTAGAACAGTCAGGAGTAAGTCTGAGGACCTGAAACTGAGATGGCAAGTTTATCAGAGACCACAGAGTAACTGCTTTCTAGTTACAGGCTGATCACAGAAGGATGGACAGACGCCTGTGACCCGGCATACATTTCTTTGGCATGGCTATAATGCAATTAGACTTGACTGTTCTGAAACAAGCTGAGCCTCCAGAAGCTGCTTAGGCTTGATCCCCATGGCTTGCTCAGTCTGCTTTCTAATAGCACCCAGGACCACCAGCCCAGGGGTGGCACTGCACACGGTGAGCTGCACCTTCCCACATGAAACATCAAGAAAATGCACCACACATTTGCTCACAGGCCAAAATGGTGGTGTCATTTTCTCAAATGAGATTCCCTCTTCACAAATGACTCCAGCTTCTGTCAAGTTGACACAAAAGTACTCAGTACAGCTAGAGAGAACTTCTGTGGATACCTGTGGGGAAAGAACATGGATGTTCCCAGAGGAAATAACAAAGATCAAAATTATTAAAGAAAGTTTCCACTCAGTTGCATATAAATGCAGGCAAAGATGGCATGCATGGATCTGTTCATGGGTCTGTGTGTCTGTGTGTGTGTCTGTGCTTGTGTATGTGTGTGGCAATACTACCCTGAAAATCCATTTTGTTTGCTTCTTTACTCACCCAAGCTAGCAAAGCCTAGAGAAATATCAAAATACTCAGAATAACTGAAAAACATTGGCTAATTCATAGCATATTGCTAATCCAGCCAATAAATCACAAATGCTTTAATAGACATTTTCTATGTTGAGAGAGCATCTTTCTTGTGAGTTTTGGGTGAAATAAGACATCTTTTGCTTTACCTACTGTATTTTGATCTACTCCCAAGGATTCTCATCCATGTTGGAAGTCCTACTGTTCTTTAAATAATCTTAATATATACCTCTCATATTTCACTCAAAACCAAATTCTCCTGCACTTTAGAGGCTTAACAATGAACTACTATTTGGGAAGCAAACGATACCCATACTACACACTCCTTAGCAAATCCACTTTAGTGAAGAAGAATTTAAACAATAGCCAAGCCTTTGCCTTGGGAAATGGAGCAGAGCCAAGTCCAGCTCCGTTGGTGTTTTCATCCTTTCTCAAAATGCCCACATTTTTTGTAGGTGATGCAAGAGTTCACACTTTTAAGTGTTAAAAATAGTGTTTAATCTGTGGGAATTTCCAGGCAAGGCAATAGACATTTTTTACATTATCAAAAAGAGGACATACCCATAATGCACTATACTATAAAATAAAAATTACTGTCTCAAGAGAAGAGTCATGCAAGAACTAGCAAGAGAAGGAGTGCAGATCAGTCTCAGTGCAGTTCTGTAAGGAGCCCCCATTTGAAATGGCATTTGAACAATTCAGTGAGTTTTAATAGGGACAACACTGACTCTGCCTTTTAGGCTCCTGGAGCAATCTAGGAAATTGTTCAGAGCAGGAATTGTTCATGAACACACTTCTTCTATTTAGGAATGAAGAGAAGTGGAAATATTGGAATAAAAGATATGGGGAAGAACGGGATGTGTTCTCAATGGTGAGCTTTCATTTCCTGATGCGTCCTCTTCAGCTTTCCATCCAACACCATCTACATCACCACAAAGTCCAACCCAGCTGGACACTCTTCCTTGCTCTTCCTTCAGTTAGTTTTGTGTTTTTTCCTGAGTTTGGTCAGAGAAGGGAGACATGGCTGGAGAATGGAGAGCAAGTCGGCACGCCCAGACCCCTCTCACTCCCTGGAGCATAAGGGCTGCAGGCTGTGCTGCCACAAGTATAGGTCTGTGGGAAAGAGCACCCTCTGCAGTCACTTCTCACCAGGAAGCCTTGGCTGTGGTGACAGTTTCCTTCAAGGAAGTTCAACTCTTTGGTTCTTGGAGCACCACCTCCTCACATTGTCCTCTGAGCCCCAAAGGTGCTGGTGATTTCTAGCTGGCTGACCTATGTCTTTGTTCTGTTATTTGCATTCTCATCCTTCTCATAATTTGGTAGCTAAATGTCTATAATTTCCTCACATAAGTGACTAAGGTTGCTTCCCAGCTTCATCTTTCTTGCCTTTCCCTACACTGCTAAATGGTTGCTTTTGGTATCCTCAATTATCTTTTAGTGCCTCAAGGTCATATCTTGTCAGCCTCATATCTTTTCTAATCATGTTATGCTATCTCTTCAAAATATTATTAAACATCAATTATGTGTAGAAACTCCACTGATAAATCCCTGATCGTGAAAAACACTATAGCCAAGTGTGTACCTTGTGCTAAACAACTGACATATAATGTAGTAATTTAAAGACATGGCTACTAAAGACATCACATAGAGAGCCACAAGGTGACTCATTGAGTAAAGGCACCTGCCACTCATGGCACCACAGGAAAAGCATGGTATCTGGAGCAGGAAACTGCCTAGTCATGTCACATCTACACTCAGGAAGTTGAGAAGGAATAGGAAGTGAGCTCAGGCTAAAAACAAAACTCAAAACACAACCCTCACAGTATTCAGAACCACCCCCACCCCACCTCCAGTGACATACTATGTAGCTGGGGTTATCCCCTGGTCCTGCCTGGCCCACGGTCAGGACAAATCTCTCTCATCTGTCAATCCCGCAGCTGCTTGGACCCAAATAAACACACAGATGCTTACATTATTAAAAACTGTATGGCTGTGTGGCTCAGGCTTCTTGCTATCTAGTTCCTATATCTTAAATTAACCCATTTCTATAAATCTATACCTTGCCACATGGCTTGTGGCTTACCGGTACTTTACATCCTGCTCTTCATGGTGGCGGCTGGCAGTATCTCCTGACTCAGCCTTCCACCTCCCAGAATTCTCCTCTCTGCTTGTCCCTCCTATACTATACTTCCTGCCTGACTACTGGCCAATCAGCGTTTTATTTATCAGTCAATGAGAGCAACACATTCACAGCATCCCCAGCAATACTGTAAGGCTCCTAAAGGCCACAATCTTTCCAGACAGCACCATCAGCTAGGGACCAAGTGTTAAAACATTTAAGCCCATGGGGTCTGTTCATATTCAAACCACATCTCACCTTGAGCTAGCAACCTAGCAAGTTCTCAGGCCTTGGCATTCAGAATGAGAGTCATACCCTTCATTTACTGATCCTGAAACACAAGCCAGCCCCCAGTCATCCACCACACAAATGCCTACAGAAGAATTCACCTTCATAATTATGTGCACAACTCATCTTGTGTAACCTCTTTTTTTTCATTTTTTATTAAGATAATTTTTTTCATTTTACACACCAATCAGAGATACCCCTCATTCCTCCTCCTGCCCCCTCCAATCTTCCCCCCCAACCTACCCCTCATTCCCCCACACACAAGAAGGCAAGGCCTCCCAGGGGGAGGCACATCCAGTAGAGACTATGTAATCTCTTTATCTCTCTCTCTCTATATATATATATATATATATATAGATAGATAGATAGATAGATATACATATATATACATATATATACATATATATATAGATATATACATATATATACATATATATATATGTATGTATAATATATATATGTCATATATCAATCAGTCTTGCTTTTCTGAAGAACCCTGACAAGTATTCCATTCTAAGAAGTGTAGACTTAGAGCAGTATAACTGAAAAGAATCCATTTCAAGACCTTATGGTTCAAGTGTTGGCAGGAAACAAGGGAATATTCTTATTTTTATAGCAATTTGTTCTAGTAGCAAATTTTCAAACTACTAGTTTTTATCCAATAAACCTAAAGCAATTATAAATTAAAACTGAGGTAACATGACCATTGAAACATAATTTTTTCTCCTGTTTCATAATCACTTTTCAAATTATGCTCATGTATAGTTGGTTTCAAAACTTTGTTATCCAAATTTTGTAACTGGGAAATCACATTTATAAAAAACATGAGGCATGAGCCCTGTCAAATGTTGGAGATTGTATTTCCATTCTTCAGGAAATCTTCAGGTTGATAGACACCTGATAAAGTAGTAATGTGTCTGAAAAATAAGGGTTTTTTTTGCACCAGAATAACTCAGTATTACACCAGACATGGTGCTTTCCAACACTTTCACATAATCAACACCAAAAGCAAATGTTCTTCTCTGTAAATAATTCACATGTTACATAACATAATGGTTTCAAATGTTTTGTCAAGCTACAAGGCTCCACAGGCTTTTTACAAGGAATGCATCACCTCCCCTTTCCTTTATTCTCTCTAGCCCCTCCTACATCCTCTCCTGTCATCTCTCCTCACAGAGTGATGGTCCCTTATTTTCTTTTTCTTATTATTACATACATTTTTATTCAAATCTCAGAAGCAGCTCTTCTGCATCTCTCCACATTGCAGAGCATTGGCCACTAGGGGGCAGACATGACCAAGACATTTCATATGTTTCTAACACTGCTTTAAATTTTAACCTATTTGAAATAGTGCTTTTTTGTAGTCAGAGGTATATATATAAATTTCATGCCAAATAAAATCCCTGACATTTATTTGATAATTCAGCTTTTAATCTTTCTTTATGAGCTATCAAATGTATCTTTGTTCTCAATTATAATCAAATTAAATTTACAATAAAGGACATGGAACATTGTGAGTTTGTTATTATCCAAGACTGGCAGTAGATGTGAGTACCTTAGTCTGTATTTTTTATTGCAGGTACTGATAGTCTTGCAAGGTATATTTATTAATAGTTTCATTTTAGAACAAATCTTTGAAAAAGTACTGTAAGATGGGTGTCTTAGTTAGGGATTCTGTTGCTGTGAGAAGACACCATGACCAAGGTAACTCTTATAAAAGAAAGCATTTAACTGGGGCTGACTTACAGGTTCAGAGGTTTAGTCCATTATCATCATGGCAGTGAGCAGGCAGACACGGTGCTGGGGAAGGAGCCGAGAGTTCTACATCTTGATTGGCAAGCAGCAGGAAGAGAAAGACACTGGGCCTCGATTGAGCACTTAAGACCTCAAAACCCACCCCCAGTGACACACTTCGTCTAACAAGGCCACACTTCCTAACAGTGCCATTCCCTATGAGTCTATGGGGGCCATTTTCATTCAAACCACCACAGTAAGGAAATGTGCATTTTTTTCATTTTTTATTTTATTAATTTATTTTCCTGCTGGGGTCCAGCCTCAGCTCAGGTTTGGGTCCTGGACATGGGGAAGGTGTGAGGAAGAAATCTGACCACCAGGTGGGCTGCACTCCAGTGGTGCTAAATAGCTCAAGCAGTCATTATTTGTACTTTAACAGAGTTTTTTCTACCAGGTTTACACGAACAGCTTTATTATCGGCTACTATTTTTGACTTAAAAAATACATCATATTTTAAGAAATGTGTTGTAATCATTATTAAAGAACCTATTGTTCCTCTTTATGTGTCCCCAAATACATTTTCCCACCCCCTACATAACCTTATTCAGCATTTTTGCAGGCTTAACTAAATATCAAGCCAGACACATCCTGCTCTTATAGCACCCGTGTTATCTGGCAGCTACTTTCGGTTACAAAGTTTAAAAAGTAATAGACCTGTAGAAGACTTTAAGGACAACAATATCCAAACCCAGACAATTCTTTCATTTCTGTAAAATATGTTTTTGTACAGTTCCCTTTTCTACAAGAGAGTCCCATGTCTCAGTCTCTCTGAAGGCAGACTTTGATAAGACACTCTTTTCCCATCCCACTATATCACACTTCTTTATGCTTGGTGTCCGGGGAACTTACCCTCAACAGTTCGCCCTATGTGTACTTCTGAGACTTTTTCCCTGTTCTGTGTATGCATGCCTTACTCTCCTTCCCAGAACTGTGAGACATAGTTAATGTTCCAAGTGTTGAGTTTGAAAAGTCCCAGGATTAGGAGTTGTTAGAAATTTCAGGTAAGAGATTTGAGAAGTATTAGTCCCCTGCTGAATTTTAGGGGAAAGTATTCAAGAAAGAACAGAATTTCCAAGGAAAATACAGCTGTTGCATGTGTGACTGACAAAATAAAACTAAAAACCACCCAAAGGATCAACAACATAAGGAGAGAAAAAAAAAGCCTGCTGTCCTTGTGTCTACTGGTCCTTGCTAAGTGAGAATCCATTTCCATGGGCATCTTCCCCAGAGTAAACGGGTTGGACATGTAGCTATCTGCTGATCTGAGACTAGGCTGTATGGCCCCCGACTCGTTCCTCTGACAATTTCCTGAACATATCTAGTCCATTCTGCTTACCGCCACCTTCACTCTCGCTTCTTTCCCATCCCTAGTTCCTTCCTCATTCATATCCTTCTGTTTGGTTTTTTGTTTGTTTGTTTGTTTGTTTTCTTTTTGTGACACATTGAGTTTAACCAGGGCTGTCTGTGTGACCATACATTTGCTGTTGTTCATTGTGGCATGGTGACTTCATCAGAGAGTACAAACCTGAGACAGTGTCTGTGGCTTTACCAGAATCCATCAGTAGCTCATAGCATGAAGGAATGGGGACAGACTTACCCCATAGGCCCCATGATGTCTTGTTTACAGGCTCATTCTGGGGAGTTCGATTCTTGGCAGCTACAGTCACTATGTGATCATGACTGCATAGCTTTGTCACACCCACAGGACAATATTTCACAGATCTAATCCCTGTATCCCAGCTCTTTCCTTCTTCCTTCCCAGAGACTGAGAAGGGTACAAAGAATGTCCTCTGAGGAGCACCCCACTATCACTTATTCTCAGTATCTTGAGCAACAAGGTGCCATTACATTTATAGCCTTCCATTGTGAAGAGAATTTTCTCTAGTTAAAACTGAGAAAACCTTTTTCTATGTGTACAAAGGTAAATATGTATGAGGTAGCTTGGCACTGTGACAATGTAGTTAAACAATATTAAATTACTTCCTAGGACACAAGACTTGCTCAGTTATGGGTTTTGACCAAATTTACAGTACCCAGCATGGGCTCCCTCTTATGGAACAGGCCTCAATACCAATCATGGTCTTGGTTACCCCACACCAGTCATGCCACTATTACACCAATGGGAACACCTTGCCTGACAGGTTGGTCAGGCAAGACCAACATAAAAGAATGCAACACACCTTTGCATTATTAAACAAATATTCCACAGCATAAACAAATGTACACATCTTGAAATAAAATTCTACAACAAAAATATGTATTATTTTTCCTGTAAGAAAGTAAATTAAATCTAAATTTTCTTTGATATTGAAATGAAAATCAAAGAATAAGAAAGAAAATGCACGATCTGCAATCACATGTATGTATATATAATCTAGATGTATGCTCACCCATGCACATGTGGGTGTAATAGACATATAAATTAACTATTGATAACACTATTTTCCTACATCTCACACTCACATACATTGTGACCTCATTTAGAATGGATTGAATCTTTCAGACTCTTGGTTTGGGTTTCACCATGTAACTTGCTTTTGTCTGTAGCAGGTCATAGAAATGATATTTTGTTTGTGGTAAGCCTAGGATTTGAGGGGCCTTGAACATTTCTCTTTACCTTCTTGTAATTCTGCAAACAAATAATTCCATAGGAGCCTACTGTCTCTTCAACCCTTGCTTCAGAATGCATACATGCAATGTGGCACAGTCACTGTAGACACAGCCTAAATAGGAGCCCTTGTTGGGCCTGTGTTGGGTGAACAAACCTACAGCCAATCTCAAACTTAGGTAACAGTAAACTAACTTCTGACTTAAGCTCTAAATTTCAGAGTGGTTTCTTAGACAGCAATACTTAACAAAATTCAGTGTATTAGTTCATTAAGCTTCTTTTTGGTTTTTGTTTTTTTGTTTTTTTCTCTTTCTTTTTATTTATCTTCTCTATACAATACACAAAGTCACAGTTTCCCTTCCATTCGCTCATTCCAATACCTCCCACCTCCCCTCTCCCCCAAATCTACTCCTCCTCCATTTCCTTTCAGAAAAGAGCAGGCCTCCTAGAGATATCAATTGAACATGGCATGACAAGATATAATAAGACTATGCACAAAGCCTCATATCAGGGCTGAGCAAAGCAACCCAGTAGGATGTAAAGAGTCCCAAGAGCAAGCAAAGGAGTCTGAGACAGCCCCATTCACACTGTAAGGAGTCCCACAAAACACCTAGCTAACAACCACAACATGTATACAGAGCCCCCAGTGCAGACCCATGCAGGCTCTGTGATTGCCTTGCTGTTTCATTCTCTACGAGCCTCTCTGGGCCTTGCTTAATTGATTCTGTGGACCATCTTTTCCTGGTGTCCTCAACCCCTCTGGCTTCTACAATTCTTCCTCCCTTTCTTCTTTATGGTTCCCCAAGCTCCAAGGGGAAGGGCCCAGTGGAGATATCTAATTTGGGCTCTTTCTCCACCTAATGTTGGCTGTGTGTCTCTACATCTTCTTCCATCAGCAGCCTGAGGAAGCCTCTCTGACAACAGTTGGGCTAGGCACCAACCTATGAGTATAGCAGAATATCATTAGTAATCATTTTATTAAGTTATTTTCTATTCTAAGTCTCTGTTATAGTCATCTGTTTATTAATGCTGTCCAAGTTGAGTTTTATCACTTGTAACTCATAGTCACAATAATAGAATTTGAAAAGTAATGACATATACTTAAGTTAGATTTAGGTTTTATAACAACAAACCATTTTATTTTTCATAGATACAGAATATAAACCCACCAGGAATTATGATTGATTTTTCATAACTGATTACTTTTATCTTATTTTTCTATTTATCAAAGGCACTGCTTTTTTGCACATGTACTTCTTCCTAGCACAGTTAAAATGCATTCTAGTTTCAGCTTCTTCTTCTTCTTCCCTGTTTTCTCACTGTTCTGTTGATCAGTTAATTATTACTACGTGATAAATTCTCTTATTTTTCCTCCTTTTTGCACACATGGGAGTGTTTCTCTTCTGATACCTAAAAAAAGAGAAACAAAATGGTCTTAGTTGGTTTATACTGAGAAGCAACCAAAAAGGTTGCTAGAGAACTAAGCTCATCCTAGCTAGGAGCCTGCGCACCGCAAGAAGGAGGACTGGAGAAGCTGAGGCAACAGTGTCAGACAGAAAGCTAGCAGTGTGAGACCTTCCCAGTTCTTTCAGAATTAGCAGTCAGTGAAGATGACAGAGTACTCAAATATGATGAAATAATGTTTGAATAAAATAAACCAGAACTCCCATCTCCAATGGTAACAGTGCGGCATATGCTGGCCACAGACTGATAACAGAACACCCTGAAGGACAAGTTGAGTCTATAATCACAAATGATAAATATTTACCCAGGAGGAGCTACACTAAATGAAGCAGAAATAAATGAGGTGGAAGGGGTCAAAAAGTCAAGCTAAAAATATCACAAAAATACTTTCACACTTGTATATTATAGCATTATTTATAACAGCTAAGGATGGAAGCCAGCTAGGTGTCCAAAAATGGAGAAATGAATACAGAAAATGTGAGGTCTACACACAGTGGAATTTCTTTCAACTACAAAGTAAAAAGTTAGGTTATTCCCAGGAAAATGGATGCAACTAAAGATAATCTATTGAGCATATTAGGATAGTCTCAAAAGACATTTTACCCCAGTTTTGGTTCCTAGATCTCTAGATAATTATATAAATTATATATATATATATCATATATATATATGATATATACATATATGTGATATATATGATTAGATGCATGTGGTTCTAAGGCAGGGACAAATCCTCTAAGATCACATCTGATAAGAGATAGTGTTGATCCAATCTGGTTCTAGGTCCCAAGCAAAGCAGCCAGTGTGAAAGAAGAAAACAGAGGTGAGCAAAGTATTTTCAGACAGTGAAAGCGATATATCATTTCATAATTTTCTTTTTAAAACAAGAGTGAAGTTATGCAGATCCTCCAAGACAGATTGGAGGAGGAAGGCAGGAAGGAAATGTGCATAGAAAAGGTATGTTCAGCCAGTAGGTTAAAGGTCAGGGCTACTCATATGCCAATAGCCCAGAGACAGACCTACCAGGTAAACAACAGACCCAAACAAGAATTAGCCAAGTTGATGATGCCTTCAAGCTCTGAGATCACCAGTCTACCTGTTTGTTCAAAGGCAAGTCCTCTAAGAAGTCATTTGCAGTATGCAGGATCTCTCTCAGTGCCGAGAGGATTATCATGTCCTTCACAGGGTCCAGATGCCACTCTGAGACATAATTACTAATCACCAAGATGTCAGAAATGGCAAAACCAAAGTCTCTATGGACTGCTTCTAGCTGAAATATAAAATTTAAAACCCAGAGCTGTATAAAAATGAGAACAGATTTAGATCCATGATAACACATGTTAAAACAAATGTCAGTGTTAAAGAAGAGACAAGAGAATCCCAAGGACTTGCTGGTCTACCAGCCCTGTCAAATAAATGTGCTACAAGTTCAGTGAGAGACTTTTCTCAAAAAATAAAGTGGGAATCAGTTAAAAAGACACCTAACATCAAATCAGGACTTCCATACACATATGTAGTTATACACAAATAAGCATGAGCACACATGCACACTCACACACAGACACATACACACAATCTCTCAGGTGTATCACAGTAGTAAAAGGTGTAAAATAAATTATCAGAGTAGTAATAAAAATCAAGAAATTGGTCATCATTTTCCTATATTTTTTAAAAACAAAGATCCTCTACAGTACTTTCTTGAACAACTTCACATCAAGTTCCAATATCACGATTATTTTTATTTAAAATGCACTAATATATTAGACATGAATTAAAAACAAATGGTATGCTCAATGATCATTAAGATTAATATTGTGAAAATGGCCAACCTACTAAAACCAAGCTACAGATTCAACACAATCCCCATAAAAATTCCAACATAATTATTCATAGAAAGTGAGAAAACATCTCTAACTTCATACAGAAACACACATATAAAAAAAAAAAAACAAGATCACAAAAACAAGCCTGAATAGTAAAAGGACTGAAGGACTAGTGGGAGTGTCGTCATCCCAGATCTGAAATTGTATTACTGAGCTACAGAGATAAAATAAGCATGGTATTGGCATAAAAACAGACGTGTTGATCTATGGACTCAAACTGAAGACCCAGACATAAACTCACATGTAGTTGGAAGGCTTCTCAGGGCCGCTTATAAAATAATTACTCAGAGGCTGATATTAATTACCAATCACATGGCATACGGCAGGCTTCTTGCTGGCTAGCTCTGAATTAACCCACTGCTAGTAATCTATGTTTTGCCACGTGTTCCGTAGCTTGCTGGTCTGCTGGCATGTTGTTCCTGGGGTGGCAGGCTCAGTCTCTCTGCCTCTCCTTTCTCTTCCTGTCTATCTGCTCAGATTTCCACCTGCCTCTAAGCTGCCTTGCCACAAGCCAATACAGCTTTATTTATCAACCAATCAGAGCAACACATATTCACAGCATACAGAAAGACATTCTACAGCACTCACACACCTACAGATATCTAATTATTGATAAAGAAGCTAGAAATACACAATGAAAAAAAGAAAACATCTTCAACAAATCATGCTGGTCAAACTGGGTGGCTACATGTAGAAGAATAAAAAATAGATTTGTCTTTAGTGTTAATTGTCCTTCCTCACATTCTCTCCCCTACCCTTTTCTCCGATCCCCCTCTGCATTTAATCTTCCTATTCTGGTTTCCCTTTATCTCTCCATAACACTGTATTAGATTTCCCATTCCTTGGGAGATTCCTCCCTTTACCTCTCAGTCCCTTACTAAGTATCTAATCTCTGTGATATTTACCACCCTGCAAAAAACTCAACTCCAAATGGAGTTTTGTGCATCAATTTAAGACCAGATACACTGAATTTGATAGAAGAGAAAGTGAGGCATAGCCTTGAACTCGTTGGCACAGGAGAAGACTTTCTGAATAGAACACCATTAGAACAGGCACTGAGACCAAGAACTAATAAATGGACCTCATAAACTGAAAAGCTTCTTTATGGCAAAGGACACCATCATTTGGGCAAACTATCAGCCTACAGAATAGAAAAAATATCTTTGGCAATTATACATCTGATAAAAAGTATCTAAAACATATAGTTTAGTATCTAAAACATATAAAGAACAACAAAAAAATCTGGACATAAAAAATAAGCAACCCAGTTTTTAAAAAGGGTACAGAACTAAGCCAAGAGTTCTCAAAAGATGAAACACAAATGACTGGAAAAAGTTTAAAGAAATATTCAACATCTTTAGCCATTATGGAAATGCAAATCAAGAATACTTTGAAACTTCTTCTTACCCCAGTCATAATGGCCAAGATCAATAACACAAATGACAGATCACACTGGCAAGGATGTGGGGAAGAGGAACACTTAATTATTAGTGGGAAGGTAACAATAAACTGGTACAACCATTATGGAAACTGGTGTGGTTTCCTTAGGAAGCTGGCAATAGATCTACCTCAAGGCCCAGTTATACTACTCTTAGGTGTATACCCAAAGGACTTTACATCGTACTAGATAGATACTTTCTCACCCATGTTCATGGCTACACTACTCTACTCATAATAGCTAGAAGTTGAAAACAGTCTAGATGTCTTGTTCCTCTGGGTTTTTTTTTATTATTTTATTGTTGTTTTGCTTTGAAAGTGAGAAAACATAAAGTTGGATGGGTATGTAGGAAGGAAGTAACTGGGACAAACTGGAGGAAGGAAAAACATGATCAAAATATATATGGCTAGTTTCTAATGTCTATGATTCTCTAAAATGTAAAGTCATAAAATGAAGTGTCATTACCACTGGCTTCTGCTTTTCTGTCTACTACAAATATCTAGCTACCCATTACATCGAGAACTCCATGCATCTCAGACTTTCTACCATTTTTGTCCTCTAGTAGTTTGATTTATACTTCCTTTGCTTAAATTGTTTCTCTTTGTTTCTTCTCTTACTAAAATGCTTAAATATTATCATTCAATGTCACCTTTGCAATGAAATAATCCCCTGTGACATTTTTCTCCTTCACAATTTCTTATATGATATTTATCATATATAATCATGGCATATTCTTCTGTCTACTTTTTCATTTCCCACTTCCCTATACTCTCACTCTGTTCATAAAATTATATGCTTTTTAGTACAATAATGCTTGTATCATCATTGTATCAGATTAGAGGCTATAATACTGGTTTGATCATAAGGAAATCAATAAATATTTGTTGAATTAAATTATAGCAAGTAAAATTAAACATAAAGTAAAACACAAAGATGAGTTGTATGTAATTTAATATTCTAAGCCTGGGAAATGTCCTAACTTTTCTAGCAATTATTTTAATTCCTCTTCAGTTTAACAGTTATCTATTGTTCTTTATAAGGTTGGATATTATGTATATAAAGACATTCCTCAGAGAACGTTCACTCATTACCTTGAGCTTAACAGGCTCACAGTTGTATATATCTATCAGGTCTTCTCTCGTAATCAGATCCAGTCTATCCACATGGGTAAGCAAAGCCACATGCAGGATGCCTGTGTCAAAGAAATACATAGGATTTTATCCTTACAGACATCAAGAGCATTTCTAAATTAGTAAATTATCAATTTTGTTGGAGGCAAGCAATGGGGAAACTTTAGATTTAGGGAGTTCTCTACCACCTTACACACACACAGCATCCACTGGAATTTCTTCTGCATGGGATGTCTCCTTTGTTCTAAGCTAAAAATTGAAGCTTCACAAAAGACTGCTTAGAATTAACTAAAGTTTACTCCACATTATTGCCAATTGATATTCAGTCCTAATCGTGTTGTTTTAATGGAGATTAGAGAAAATGCCAGAGAAGATGGAGAAAGGCATTCCAAGAGAGCAAAACCACCATAACCTGATGAGTAAGCCACTCCTACTTCACAATATTGACAAACAGGTCCCTGCACAAGATTTTTAAACATTTCAATTTCAGTGAGCAGGTAAGTCCTTGTTTCTTAATCAAATTTGTGATGGGCTCTTTCCCATTCCAGTGGATAAAACGAAGAAAAGACAGAGTTGGGCACCAGAATCACCAGCTTGTGTTCACCTCCTGCCTTTCTGCTGCCTCTCTACCAGGTGTGTTCTATATCTGCTCTTTTTCTTGCTAGACTATTTCCTTCTATTTTCTAATCCCTTAAGGTCCAAAAGGAAAGATACAGTATGTCAAAAAACTACATGACAAAATACAAAGGCAGTGTGTGGTTGGGGTTGGCTACCCTTCAACTTGTGCGATACGTGCAAACAAAATAGTCACAGGGAGGTCCTATCGTTTTAGCAATTTTAAGATGTTGAGGGAAACTGAGTTTAAGTCATATAGCTATTGAGCTCTCAACTGGATGTAACCATGCTGATGATCCAGAAAGACTCACATTTGCAATCGCTGTTGTCTTTCACTTCACTCCCCAAATTTCTGCTGTAAAGTCTAGTCAGTTACTTTCAGTAGCAAAATGAAATGACACTCACCACATTTTATCAACTCCTTTCGAATCCTTTTTATCTTTGCCACCAACCCATGGGAGAGCTGTTCCACAGAATTGATATCAAACACAAACACCACACAATGAATTCTGTCCTTCAGCAGTGGGTTGTGAATGTAGTTCGGATGGTTTGATGTGATTGGTTTCATGGAATTGAACTGTAAAGTAGATAAGACAGAAGTCAGAGCACTCAGAAAGGAAGTTAGAATCATCACATGGACTGTGTTTATTCATAAACTATACTCCAGTCCTATGCATTTGAACAAAATGCACAGATATCTGATGTTAAGAGGTTAACCCTAAAATGGAGAAGGCAGTAATTGCATAAGTGGTTAACAGTTCTTTTACACAGCCTGATAATGCCTCTGTGACCAAGGGATACATGATCTGGGGCTATAATGACAAAGAGTTCTACTCAAGAAAGTGAACAAGGCTGTGTCAGGAACTGCTCTCAATAAAAGAAACCATGTGTGTGAAGACAGAGGTCAGAGCATTCAGAAACAAAGTTGGAGTCCTCACACAGTGAATGAAGAGGAGAATACCTCGTGATAGGTTGGTACCATTATTCTTGAACTAACAATTGCTCTGCCAGGGTCTGTCTCACAGAGACAGTGGCATAAAAAAATAATATCTGCACAGTGTCTTGACTATACGCCTATTCATGCAACAAAAACATGGAATACCAGCAAGCCATAGGATACTACCACTTCTCTAAAAAGGGAGAGCACACAAATATGTACATATTTTCTTTGATATTACAAAAGGGAAGCAAGTCATAAATTTATTATGATTTCTTATAGGAAGAACAAAAGGATTTGTTTAACTAAGCAGAGAAAGAAGATAAATTCTTTAAATACTCTTTATTCTACAAATTCAAATTTAGGTATATAAATAATAAGTTATAAAAATAAAACAAAATCAAATTTTAAAACAAATTCATAAATCAATTTAAACATTGTACTTAGTATAACTACAGTCAAACTACTTCTGACTGACTGTAAAACAGGGTATAGTTTGTATGCCCCATAATGATATATGATTGTATTCTCAACATAGTATGAGAATCTGCTAAGATTGTTATATTGTCTCCAGTTTTGATCATTATTTTACTAAATAATATTAAATATGATTAGGTAACTTACACTAATAATGGAATCTGTTTTGAAGCTACTGTGTGACATGAAGAAATTAGTTGTGATACAATATTCTATCCAATCTACTGTCCTTGAGAACAAGAATTCTCAATTTAGGAGAAAGTCAACAAAAATATAATTATAAATGATTAAAAATTCTCCAGTCTTTAATTTGATACATTATATTAATTTATAAGGCATCTTATCAAAGAAATATGTGCTTTGCTGAAAAGTGCAAGAAAAAACAGCCAGCAACTTTTCTAATGCTACAAACAGGGCTTTGTGAAGAAGCAACTGATTCACAGTGCAGGATGAAAAACACAAAAGACGTGGCAGGGGTACCCAGACATACCACAGATCAAGAAACACAGAAAATACCTGTGTTTCTGTCAAAGGACCCGTGATTTAACTTGTAGAGGTTCCCATTGGTCCTAGCAATTGGATTTGGAAAAACTACAACATATCAAAACACATCAAATTTATTCAGTTTATATTGAGTTCACAATGATAACAAATTAGCAACTGATTACTGGAGGCAAATAAATACTCAGAAAAAAAAACTTACTGTTTTCAAAAGTTCATAAAACAGACAAAAACTGAAGCCTGTTCTTATACCCTGTTTTTCTTTTGTAACTGTGTGGACCACTGTGTAATCAGATAGTGGGTATGGGAGAATTTCTTTCCATAGGCGACATGATGAAGAATGGTGGAAGGAGATCACTACGTTCACTCTGATAAATAAATGATCTACAAACTGAACATTGCTGTGGAATAATCCTTCTGTACACTGTGAATATGTATTACTCTCATTGGTTAATAAAAAGCTGACAGGCCAGTAGCCAGGCAGGAAGTATAGATGAGACACCAGACACAGAGGACTCTGGGAGGAGGAAAGACAGAGTCAGAGGAGAAGCCAGCCGCCAAGATAGCAGGATGTATAGAAAATGAGGTAACAAGCTCTGAGTCACGTGGTAAAGCATAGATAAGAAATATGGGTTAATTTAAGTTTAGGAGTTAGCTAGTAAAAAGCATGAGCTATTGGCTGAGCATTTATAAGTAACATTAAGGCTCTGAGTGGTTATTTGGGAACTGATGGGCAGGAGAGAAATGTCCAACTACAGAATGCTAATGATACAATTTTGGAAAATCAAGAAAACCCGGCATTATGCACCTCTAGATGGAGAACACACCACCTATGAAGTAGAATTCACTAAACTCTTTTTTGTTCTGTGGAAAGGAGAGAACCACATAAAGTGATACTTAGGGATACAACAAAATCGAGTTCATGTTATAAAGAGATCTACAGAAGAACCATTCCAGTTTCCTAAAAAGACAAGCTGCAGGGCCAGTAAGATGACTCAGGGGATAGAGGTGCTTACCACCAAGACTGATGACCTGGGTTCATTCCCCAGAACTCACGTGGAGGAAGGAGAGAACCAACTGCCTCAGTGTGTCCTCTGATCTGTGCACTCACCATGGCATATGTGCACCCCACACATGGACACATACACACATGTACACAGACAACATACACATACACACCACAACATACACACACATACATGCACACAACATTTACTTATTTGTTTATTTTTAAACAGACATGTAAGGAAAAGCAGAATATATAGGCTAAAACATTTTGAATAGATTTACTTTTCAAAAATGAACTGTTAAAAATTGTGATATAATAGATGAGTTAGAAATTTGAATATCAAATAATATTTAATAAGGTAAAAATAACTGTGACATGATTATATCTATGTTCAAAGAAAGCTATGTATAATATGTACTTATTTGTATGTATACAAATGATATTCAACTTCACCTAAACTGTTATTATCTCTCTGATTTGCTTCAAAATGATACAGGAGAAGAGAAAATGGGAAATAAAGATTATACATGATTCAAAAATTTCAAAGCTGAGTACATGGAAATTGATTAATATGTTTTGTGCACTGTTATATAAATTTTAAGTGTTCTATAATAAAAAAAAATTCTCTAAACGTGCATGTCTACATTCTATCTCTATATTAAATAAAAGAAACTTCCATGATCAAAAAGTCTTTCTAAACAGTACACAGGATATGTGAACATACAAATTAAATTACAACATGAAGTATTAATACAATTTCCCTCAAAACAACAATAAATCAATCACAAGAAAGCTTGCTTCCAAAAGTGTATGTATAAAACGTGTCAAGAAAAGCAAGAGAGTTGTGATAGCATAGTATATCAAGAACTAGTTTATTTCTGCAGTAATAAAAAATGGTTAAACAATATGTAATTAAGATAACATCATAAAGGGATAAATAAACATACCAATAGAAAAAAATCTAAAGAATTAAAAATGTTATATCTGTGCACATTTAGTAGAGAAAGGATGCCAAAGACATCAGTGAAAGACGAGATAACAATTGACTGCTCATTTGGTTCAAGGTTAGTTAAGGATTAATTTGTCATCTAAATGTTTGTGGAGAGGACTACAAATTTGAAGCTAACTGGAGACTAACACAAATCTTTGACTTTCCCCTTCATCTTACCTTCCTGTGGTCAGCATGGCCTAAAAAGCTTAAGGATGGAGGACACACTTTGGTGAGGCTGCTACAGATTTACTAACATATTGGGTGGCATAAAAACAAATATCAATTTCTCACATTTTGGGAGAACATAGAATCTAATATCAAAGGGTCAGAAAAGTTTAGATCTATTGAGGTTTTACAGATATCCATTTTTAGCCTGTACCCCCACATGGCAAAAGGGATCAGCTGTCTCATGGTTTCTGAGAATGACACTAATTCTACCCCTAAGGGCTCCATCCTCAAGACACACCTACTTCCCAATGCCTCCACCTATTAAAGCCATCACCCTGATGTCTGGGACTTCAGCATATGAAACCTTGAGGGGAAACGAACATTCAGTCCCCGGTGTCTGTTATAGCCGGTTTTGTGTCAACTTAACACAAGCTAGCCTCTTCAGAGAAGAGGAGCCTCAGTTGAGAAAATGCCTCCATAAGATCCAGCGGTAGGGCATTTTCATAATTTGTGATTATAGGGGAGGGCCCAGCCCATTGTGGGTAATGTCATCCTTGGGCAAGTGGTTCTGGGATCTATAAGAAAGCAGGTTGAACAAGCCATGGGAAGCAAGCCAGTAAGCAGCACCCCTCCACGGCCTCTACATCAGCTCCTGCCTCCAGGATCCTGCCCTGTTTGAGTTCCTGTCCTGAATTCCTTTGAGGATAAACTGTGATGTGGAAGTGTAAGCCCAATAAACCCTTCCCTCTCCAACTCACTTTTGGTCATGGTGTTTCAGCAAAGCAACAGAAACCCTGACTACAACAGAGCCCATGCTGTGGTGCTCTAAAAAGGAAAACTGAAGTTCATAGCGCCGTGAAAGCTCTCACATTCCCAAGCAACTGCCTTCAGATTTCCTGCTAGCAAAAGTGGCTACTTATATAATTCACACAGATAGATGCCTGTTTCATAGACAGCCATCTAAACAATTGATGGTTGTTGGGATAGGTGTAACAGAAGAAACCTCTGGATTTTTCAAATTCTTTGTGAAATTTCTATCCAAAAAAAAGAACAAAGGAATTTGAACAAGTGCAGTTTAAAATGCTGAAGCAGCAATGTTAGTCCAGGGCATGAAGTGAATGGTGGGCAAAACTGACATTTTAAAAATCAATCCATGATTTTTAACAGTCCGTCAAATCTTACCTGGTACCTGTCAGGAGTGTGGCCATTTAAGATGCAATCTGTGTCATCTGTGTGCAAGCCAGCTTTCTGACTCAGCCCCAGTGAGTCACACAGGACAAACGGCAGGGGGCCATCACCATCCCTGTATGTGATGGAATATGTCCTGTACTGAAAAATGAAGGACAACTTGAAACGGACATTCCTTCTTGTTATAAATTTAAATAAAGTCAATTGATGGTCAACGTGGTTTTCCAATACACTTAACTTGAACCAAAGAAGCCTGGGTAGCCTAAAATACGCTTACCTTGTCAGATATCCCATTCTTGTCACAGCCCACCAAGGCCTGGTGTGTGATGCTGCCTCTGAAAACAGACTTGACTGAGTTGACAAAGCTAGACTTTCCAGCTCCTATAGGACCTAGCAGCAGAATTCGTGTTTGGGGAACCAGGTCTCCATACGGCTTATAGGTACTCAGGACAGTCAATAAATTTCTCTGCATCCTATTAAAATTCAAAAAAATTTAAGAATTGACTGGTCAGTTCACATGTTCTCACCATACATTTTCTAAGAATTCACTTATCTTCCTTATCTTCTAATTAGCAGCTTGCCTTCTTCCAGGTACATACATACAAGACTTGAATATAGTGGTTTAAAGCAAGCTTATGTATCTGAACACTATGTCTTAAGTTGGTGTTTGGGAAAATGACAGAACCTTTAGGAGGTGGAGCCTTGCTGGAGGAAGTAGGTCAATGAGGGCAAGCTTTGAGAGCTTATGACCTCACCTACTTCCTGTTCTTTCTCTCTGTGCTTCCTGTATATGGATGAAAATGTTGTTAGCCAGCTTCCTGGTTCTGTGTCCATGCTTTCTGTGACTGCTGTGACTGCTGCCATGGCTGCCCTATCACGATGGTTTTTCTCCCTCCAGAACTGTAAGCTGAAGGAAATCCATTCTTCCTTAAGTTGCTTTGGTTGTGGTGTTTTGTCATAACAACTGAAAAAAAGCTAATACACTACCCTAGCTTAAGTCATATCGTAAAGGAAATAAAAACAAAAATAACACTTGCAACTAAACTAATTAATCATAAAACTGTTCACTTATGCTACTACAGCTTGTAAATTCACTAATAAATATTAGGAAAATAACATTGTGTTTTAGAATTCTTACAGTAAATTTTTTTCTTTAGAATATGCTGAGAATGATTATGAAGCTGAGAACATCTATTAATGAGTTTTGGGAACATGTTAGAAATAGTCTACTTCTATAAACTTCAAATACATATTATACAATTGCTTTTAGAGTTTACCATTACTAATCTTCATATTTTCCTTTAGTATATAGCATTAAAAATAGTCCTCTCCCACTCACTGTTTTTAATATTATTAGGAACAATTGTTTTATAATTATAGAGATGAGTTTTGGTTATTCTTTGATGGTTTTTTGTATTAGCTGTAATAATTTGTCATCAACTTTGTTGACATTCATTATCATAATGAAAGGTAATAAACAGTAATAAGATAATAAAAAGCCATTGACTTACACAGCAATGTCTCTTGTCTTTCTCTCATCCAATAACTCTAAGAAAAATAATAATATAGATTATAAATTCTTAAATGATTGGCTTGTCAAATGAATGTGAGCAAATTCACTAGAGACAAATATGTAAGTAGTCTTTTCACAGGAAAAAGCAAGGGGAGAAAATTTACATTGCCTCCTTTGGAAACACAAGAGTGTCTGCACATGGGTTCTTGCACCTGCTCAGTAGTAGTGTGGACTTCTTTGCTTGAACGGAAATTGAATTGGGAGTGCCTTCTGAACTAGAAAAGCAGAATAGACAACCAAGGAAAGACTAGTGTTAACTGATATTTTCCACAAAAGTGGTAATAGGTCTGAAAGATACAATGTACAGAGACGCATAAAAATAATTTTTAAAATAGGCACAAGTTTTTGTCACAGCTCTCAATAGGAACTTCCATTCAACCAATGCATTCCTGGCTCAAAAGAGAAGATAAAAGTAGATAAAAATAAAGTCTAGCCACTCCATGGAAAACAGTGGTGCATAGATGTGCAGAGGACTAGAAAGAGACCAGTCGATCTCAGGTTCAGAGGTGCCCCCCCCTTTTTTTAAAAGATTTTTGGGGGCATGGACTTAAAACTGAAACCATTAGTCTAGCAATGCTATCAAATCTCTAACAACTCTCACTATTGGGCCATATGTAGAACAACCAAATAAATACCATTAAATTGCCAAAAGCAGAAATTATAAAGATTTCATCCAATGACCAAAATATAATTAATCTCTGAAAGAATAAAAACTATGTGCAAAAATAAAATTAAATTTTTGAGATTTTTATAAAGCATCCTTTGAAATAGCTTTAATGTCTAAAAGGAAACTTAAAACTACAATCAAGTGCAAATTTACTGTGAAACACTTTACAGCAACTTTGTGATAAAATTGAGCTTTGTCGTGACAGGAAATGAGGAATGTTTGAAAGCAGAAACAAAAAAAAATGTAGGAACGCTTACGAAAATAAAATGAGTAATCAATAAAATTAAGAACATAAGTTGTAAAACCTTAAACAAGTACCAGTTAACGTTGCAGTTATTCTTTTAGGCTGGAATGAACTAATCAAGGAAAGCCGAGTCTGTGTGATCAGGGTATTATGAGCATGAAACAGCCACACGCACAAAAACAAACTAATGACTGCAGGCCGAGTGGTGGTGGTGGGGGGAGGTATGGTGAAGGTTAAAGGTTCATTACCCAAGTCCTAGAGACTTCGTGATGATATAATCTTTATAGCTGCATCACTATACCATGGAATGAAAATTGTGATAAAGGGGTACATCTTATGTTAAGTGGTCTCATTTCCAAAAGATTGGATTTTAGCAATTTCTGGCCAGATGTCAGTGTGGGTCATCTCTCCAGATTTAAGAGCCCAAGTTCAAAGGTGCCTTTTCCACAGGAATATGTCATCTAGAACCCACTAAACATGCAGGGGAGACTTCCAAAGTCTTGTCTGAGCAAACATACCTTCGCATCGAAAAGTTTCACACTCCTGAATAGACATGGTAGAATATCGAGGAGGCAGTCCGAGCTTCTTACATACCTCTGAACTTATAGTCATATTTTTCTCATATAACACTACATAGATATCAGGAATACAATCAATATTCTCTCTATCATAGAATAACAAAGCTGGTTTATGTGCTCCTATTGCACATGCTGAAACTTCAGTCTCTCGGAGTACGAAAAGAGTGATAGGAACATCTTTGTTCTGGAAGCCCTCTTGCAGGTAGGCACCAACAATACAGTTTCTACTGTAAAACACTGTCATGGTAGGACCGTGATCCCAACATCTCCAGAACAAATCACGATGAGAGAAGTTCTGCAGAGTCGCCTTATAAAGAAGACAAAACCGTTTTCCTCCAAAATAATTCTGCAGGCACTTTTCTTGCAACCACGTCAAACGAGTTCTCATGGCCATACTTCACAGCCTAGTGGGAAAGCCAACAGAGTCCTCATTAAACACTGAAGACCGGACAGAGGCACACACAGCTTTCATTTACTCTTATAGAAGCCAATTCAGTCCTCATTAAATACTGAAGACCGGACAGAGGCACACACAGCTCTCGTTTACTCTTATAGAAGCCAACACAGTCCTCATTAAACACTGAAGACCAGACAGAGGCACACACAGCTTTCATTTACTCTTATTTTCTCACAGAACACAGGAAATTAATGAACATGAGGTAAAAACATAGCAAGAAAATCATTACCAAAATGTTTGTTTAAATAATTGCTTTCAAAAATTTTAAACACTCTTGTTTGCAAGTGTCTGGGGTAAGTGGAAAGTTACAATACGTACCTCTGTGAAGAGTCTGCACAAAGCCTGGTGCTGAGGGCAGCTTCTGCCTCAGTAAACAAGCCTGCAGTAAATGAAAAGAGAAACTTTCCACGGCTTCCTGCTTAGGAAATGGAACTGAAACTCGGCATGCCTAGTCGTGCGGAGCAGCAGGCCAGTTTTTTTCCCAACATAATATTTTTATAGATTATTTGGGAGTTTCACATAATGCACCCTGATCACATTCACTTCTCAGTTTTCCCAGATTCCACCCTAGCCATGCTCCTGTGACCTTCCCCTGAAGAAAAGAAAAAAAAAATACCAAGTCCGATTTTTGTTGTCCATACACTCACTGGCGAACTCCCTTAAAGAAAACTGAGTCCTTCCCCACCCCACCCCTGCCAGAAGCTATCAACTGTGAAGAGCTACACTTCAGCATCCCTATCACAATTTTTAATAGTTCTCTTCAGTGGCTTCCTGTCTAGACTGTATTTGGGGGTGGGGTGGAGGGGAATGGTCATCACAGAAGCCTTCTACATCTCTTATCCTCAACTGTGAGTCTGTGGTCATCAATATCAACTGCAAAAAAAACTACTTTTAAATAGCAAAGTCAAACCAAAAGTGTATCAGGAAAATTTAGGAAGCACAGCCTCTCATAGGGCTGAGGTTTGTCTTTTAAGGTAAATTCAACAAGTCTCTATATATGGACATATACTACAAAATTACTATCTGTTGTGCCTCCAAAGTAATCTCAAAGTCATCTACTTCTCTTAGTCCATGTTACTATTTCATTCCAAATTAGTTCACATACCTCCACGGGCTGTTGGAGCAGCCTCCTGCTTAGACAGAGCATGAGGTGGGCAAGCCTCTGCACCCTTCCACGACAGCAGGTCACAGCAAGAACGTCGCTTTGCTTCCATCAGATATGAAGAAAAACAAAGGTGGTCAACACTGTGGACACTGTGGAAAATACACTAAGAAGAGTACAGAGAGGAATGAGGAGTAACTTACCAGCAGGTATGAGAAACAACTTCATAATAAGAGTGCTAGAGACTCCCAGCAGCAGAAGCAAAGCAGCTTTGAGTCAAGCTCCAGGAGTCCAATGGATGAGAGAGAAGAGGAATTTTATGAGCAATGGACATGAGGTCATGATGGGAAAATGTACAGAGATGTCCAGCCAAACTAGTGGAAACACATGAACTGTGAACCAATAGCTGTGGAGCCCCCATGGTACAGGACTAGGCCCACTGGATAGGCGAGACAGTTGTTTAGCTTAAACTGTTGAGGGGGCCCTGAGGCAGTGGTATCAGGATCCATTCCTGGTGCATGAGCCGGCTTTTTGGAGCCTAGTGCCTATGGTGAGACACCTTGCACAGCCTTGGTGCAGGCAGGAGGGGCTTGGGTCTGCCTCTGCTGAATGTACCAGGCTCTGCTGACTCCCCATGGGAGTCCTTGCCTTGGAGGAGGTGGGAATGGGGGGGGTGGATTGGGGAGAAGGCTGGGGGGTAGGAGGAGGGAGGAGAGGGGCATCTGTGGTTGGTATGTAAAATGAATAGAAAATTTCGTAATAGAAAAGTCTCCATAAGGCTGAACTTAAGTACAAACTGTGAGATCTGTAGCAAACAAGCAGTCCACAGGTGGCTTCCCGCATCAGCCATAATGAATTGCTCAGAGGGAACAATTCAGAGATGTTCTCATACATACTCAGTAGAGAGATCCTTGTGCCAAGCTGCTCAATGTTCTAAAAGTGTGGGCTCTTGGTTTCCTCAGCACCCCTCAAAGGATGCTAGCAGCAAGGAAAGCTTTGAAGCTGATCCCGTGGCAGAGACAGAGCAATGACATATATAAATATGAGAATTTGGGCAATCAGAAGGTATCAGACACAAAGTCCTCACTGTCTGAACGAACACCTATGGTCAGGGTCTGATGCTCCCTGGCCTAATGGTACACGTTGTGTTATGAGTTCAGTGTCAAATATCTCCCACAGACTGATGCATCCAAACATTTGGCACCAGGTGACCGTACTGTTCTGGGGGCTTATTAAACCTTTAGGATGTGGAGCTAAACAAAGTGAATCACTGGGTCTGGGGCATGCAGAGGTGGTCATTTGTGGTCCAGATCAACCCTGATACCAACCTAAGCTATCTGCTTTCTGATCTACCAAAACATGAGGAGTCCCAGGCACAGTCTCCCACAGATATAGCTATACTTCGCTATACTTTCTCCACCAAGATGAACTATATCCTCTAAGCCGAAAAGCCATCCTCTCTTAAATACTACTCTCAGGTATCTGGTCACAGCAATGGGAAAACTGTCTCCATTTTTGACGACTCCTTCGAATACTCATGATTGCACACACACACACACACACACACACACACACACACACACACACATCAACCTGAGCGTAACAGACATCTGTTTGTTTGAAAGTATGTCTAGAAATCTTAGATTTCAAAAAATGTCAGTCAAACTGAAATAAATGAGATTTCTCTTTTCCCTAAAGGAATAGTGCTATGAGGAGACCTTTGACTCTGTTGGAGGTTTCCTTGTTTCCAGTGGACAATAAGCCAGGGGCTGGGGTCCTGGATGATCCTATGAGTAACACTGTGCAGACTGAGTAGGTTATGGCTAGGACTCCCTCTCTCTGTGTGTGTCTCTCTGCCTCTCTCTGTGTCTGTCTGTCTCTCTCCCTCTGTGTGTGTGTCTGCATACAACAGCAATTAATGAAAAATAAGGCCATACATTTTTAAAAAAGAGCAGGAGGGGTACACAGAAGGGCTTAGAGGGAGGAAAGGGAAGGAGAAAGTGATGTAATTATGTTATAATCTCAAAATTAGAAGAAAAATGGCCATCAAAGACACCCCAGATCATTGGCTTTCAGGTCCTTTGTCTTGTGAACTTAAAGAATGGATGTCACACACCATAGACAGGTGAGTCTTGGAAAGTAGTTTAGGGCAGTTTTATAGATGAGAACTTAAGAGAAAGGAAGAGAGGCTCCTGTGACAGGTTGCTTTCAAGAGCCCCATCTAGAGGTTAACCAGGCTTTACTCAGTTGAGGTATGGGAGGTTAGATTGTGGCCCCATTGTCCCTCCCACGAGCTAGCCATGTGTCTCCCCATCCCCATGTCTTGGCTGTAGTCTTGGTCACATGCTCATGCATATCATTCATGCAGCCATGATTATTAAGTTCTTATGTAATGAGAGAAGAAATAAAACCAGAAACCAGATTGTTCCTAAAACTCTATATCTTCATGAACATTCCTAAAAGTGCAGTTTCCCTTGAAACACTACTTTAAGAAAATCCACTTCCTCAGACCTATCCCAAAGGAATTCTTGTCTGCTTAGTATCCAGAAATAACCCGAAGAATAACCTGGTTGAAGGTAAGATAGACTGTCAGAATGCAAGAATCTATTGAACCAAAACAAACCAAAACTGAGGGCCTAGAGAGACTGCTCATCGGTTCAAGAGTGCACACTGCCTTTGCAAAGGACCCTTTCACTTCCCAGCACACACATTAGATGGCTCATGACCCCCTGCTGCAGTTCCAAAAGATCTGACACCTCTGTCCTCCATGTACACCTTCACTCATGTGTAAATACCCACACACAGACGTATACATATGCATATAGTTAAAAAATAAAATAAATATTTGCCCAAATAATAAAATATTTTAAAGAAAGAAAACTGAAGAAATGAAGAATTATTAAGATTTATAAAAATATAATAAGATTTAACTTTCTTTAACGATAGTCCTAACTTAGACAACTGCCAGGGGGACTGGAGAATCGTCTGGAGGACTTGCATGGCCACCTTCCTTCCATGGTGACTAGCAAGAGTTCATCTCTCAATAGTTCCTCTGTGGAGACACAGCCATGATGTTTTGGAATTCAGTTGATTAAAATCAAGCATGGAAACATTACAGGAATAGACTTTATTTCATGAAATTAAAACATTAATGTAATTAACAAAGTTGTTAACAAATATTGGCTCTTTTTAATTAATTTAAATTGTTTAGAGGCATTCATGTTTTCAAGCAGAGATAAGTAACACCCTCTCCACACTTCTTATTCTCTTTCCAGCATCTTACTCTTTGTGTCTTCCCATCTATATGGAGTAGATGTCTAAGTAAATATCATCTAGCTAGAGAAAGTGGTGCAGAAGAGCCATTGTGAGTATCCAGAAGATTTACCAGAATTTGTGTTGAGCTCTGTGACTAGAAAGGCAAATCCAAGTCCTGTTTCTCAAAGAACTTATATTTAGAATAGTAGATACCTATATAATTTTGTAATCACTGTGCAATTGATTAGAATACACAGAATTGCATAATGTGCTAGAGAAATAAAAGCAAAGACATCAAGATATTAAACTGTAGTAGGTACAGGCACATGGAAGCATATTTGTTGTAGGGCATCTCTCTCCTCTCCACTTCTCAGGCTTCGTGTTCATTTTTGATACATGATTAGCTGTTGAAGGAGCCATTAGCCGATGCTGTTAAAAAAACAGAACATCACCATTAACAAAGGCAGAGTCTCAAAGAAGCTGTAAGCAGACTAACTCTCCCTAGGGAAATTCAGGTTTTGGCTAAGAAGGGTAACTAATGTCACAGAAGACTGGGCCATTCCTCCAAAGCAAGACAGTCGAAGGTGGGAGTGAGCACATACTGCAACACACTTCAGGGCTGGGTAAGTGGGTCCCAACCACCCCACTGAAGTACAGCTGGTGGTTTCCCAAAAGACACAAGTGCTTTCAAGAGGAGCCAGGTTACCAGTTTCCTCAGGAGGCAAGTCTTCTAAGGAGTCATCTGCAGCCCGCAACATCTGCCTGAGTGCAGCAAGGATCAGGACATCCTTCATAGGTTCCAACGATCGCTCTGAAGCATAATTACTAACCATCAAGATATTAGCTATAGGAATATTTAGCATGTTTTGTACATTCTTTACCTGTGGAAAATATATTTAAAATTAATTTTATGTAAAAATATATTGTGAAACATATATATGTATATATATGAAGTATTTCATACTAGAAATTTGACTGAATATTAAATACAGTTAAGGAGAAAAGCTGAAAAGATAATGGCTTGGCAAATCCTCTTCCGAATACAATTGCATCTATATAAATTATGGATCATTATTAAAATGAAATACAAACTGCAACAAACTGAAAAATCAATCCAGTTATATGTGCTAATGAGGACTGAACTCAAGGCCTCCCCCGCTCTTGGCGAGTAAGCTCTCCTTGAGCTACATCTACAGCCCCTTTTTGCTCTTCATTTTGAGACATGGTCTTGAAATCACGCTGTAGCCCAAACAGGCCTTGAACTTGCCATCTTAGTCAGCTTCCTGAGTGTCTGACATTACAGGCCTACAGAAACAAACTCACCTTGACCTAATTCTCAGTTCACCTATGAACACACACATACACACGTACATACACTCACACACACACACACACACACACACGCACACACACATACAAACACACATGTGCACATGCACGCACACACACGCACACACACACACACAGTGGTGATGAGGGAGAGAGAGAGAAAAAAAGAGTGGACACATGGCTGTGATTCTGTCTCTGTATCACCTGATTGTAAACATCACTCTTTACCTGGCTTTGAGAAGTCATATTTTCTGTCATGTTTAAAAAACTGTCATCGAGAACTTCATCACAATTATTCACATTAGTAAGCAAGGCTACTTGTCCGACACCTGTATCAAACAGACATCATTATTATAGGAATATGTCAAGATAGGTTTTCTTTTTTTTATGCTTTTTTAATTTTTTTATTTATTTCAAAGTTTTTTTTTTTTCATTTTACATACCAACCACAGTTCCCCCACTCTCCCCTCCTCCTGCTCTGTAGCTGGAAGATTTCCTGTATCCCAGCCAGCTGGTGGCTGGGACAAATCTCTCCTACTCATGTCCCCCAAGCAAACACACAGAAGCTTATATTAATTAAAACTGCTCAGCCATTAGCTCAAGCTAACGACTGACTAGCTCTTACACTTACACTCAGCCCATTCTTGTTAATCTATATGTTGCCACGGGTTCCGTGGCCTTACCTGTGTGCCATTACATGCTGCTCCCTGTACAGCCGGGCTGGCATCTCCTGACTCAGCTTTTTTCTTCCCAGAATTCTCCTTGTCTGCTTATCCCACCTATACTTCCTGCCTGGCTACTGGCCAATCAGCATTTTATTTATCAACCAATCAGAGCAACACATTCACAGCGTACAGAACATCCCACAGCACTGCTCCCCTCCCACCTCTTCCCCTCCCACCTCCTCCCCACCGCACTCCCCACCCACTCCTCAGAAAGGGTAAGGCCTCCTATGGGGGGTCAACAAAGTCGGGCACATCAAGTTGAGGCAGGACCAAGCCCCTCCCCAACTGCATCAAGGCTGAGCAAGACATCCCTCCATAGGGAACGGGCTCCAGAAAGTCAGTTCATGCACTAAGCATAAATTTTGGTCCCACTGCAAGGGGCCCCACCAACTGCCCAAGCCACACAACTGTTGCCCACACTTGGAGGGCTTGTGCCCTCTGACATTTGGTCTCATGCAGGTTCCCCAGCTGTCAGTCCAGAGTCTATGAGCTCCCATGAGCTCTGGTCAGTTGTCTCTGTGGGTTTCCCCATCAAGATAGTTTTTAAATGTGCTTATAAACAATGCTCTCTATAAGATGATTTGGAGAGTTGGATATCCCCACTAAATCTGAGCCTGATCTTCTTCCAAAGGTCATTTCCTCACAAAAGGAGAGCTTACTTGGAGAGATACCTAAACTCACAGTAAGCTTGGAAACTTAGTATTCTTTTAAATTGGGGAACATGGCTACTGCACCATTGAACTAAAGAGAAACACCAGAAGAGAGACAAAGAGAGGAAGGGTGTTCCCAGCAAGCTACACTGACCTCAAAGTTCAACTGAGATCTTGCTACCTTCTCCCTCAAGCATGCAGACCTACTGTCTTCAAAATTAACTCTATGCCCTCTTTCTCCTCCCTCTTTCCTTGGAGATCATAACTTGGTTACAACATTTCTCCCTTCCCTTTCCTCCCTGGAACGCTTCCATGTATCCCTCCCTGCTCTCCTTCAAATTCATAGCTTAATTTTTTGTTTTTTACTGTTATTGCATTTATACAATAACACACACATATGCATATATATATGTATATACATATACATATATATTACAAAATGTCACCTGTTCAGTTCTTATAATGCTACTTGTACTATGTTTTCAGTTCTGACACTTTGGAAATGGACAATCAATTGGTGTTTTCTACCCTGAGGAGAACTCCTCTTAAAGTCAGTTTCATTAAACATCATTTCATGGTGCTATAATGTCATATGTCCTTAAAAACTACCTTCAAATCTTAGCACTTCTCTAACTCAATCATATCCTAAATGCACCACTGTTTTAGAGACGTTTCCATACACAGTTACATTAAGTATATATAATGTCCATTAGATATGCAAAAAAAATAAACAGGGTGTCTATGGTAAAAGACCTAGTAGTCATGCCATAATAGTCCCTGAAGGAAAGAGAGATGACAGGACCAAAATTAATGATAATGAAAAACAAAACAAATAATATAGATACTGACATGGAGAATTATTGGCAAACCATATGTCTGACAGTGACTCAGATTTTAGATTTAGAGATGTGGTTATTTGAATAAAAATGGCCCCCATAGGCTCATAGATTTGAATGCTTAATCACTAGGGAGTGGCACTGTTTGGAAGGATTAGGAGGTTTGGCCTTGTTAAAGGAAGTATGTCTCTGGGGGTGAGCTTTGTGGTTTCAAGAGTCCAAGACAGACCTAGAGTCTCTCTCTCCCAATTGAGATGTAAAGAAGTCTCAGCTACTTCTCCAGCACCATGTCTACCTGCATGCTACTATGCTTTCCACCATGATGACAGTGAACTAAACCTCTGAAACTGTAAAGCAAGCCCCAGTTAAATGTTTTCCTTTATGAGAGTTGCCATGGTCATGATGTCTCTTTACAGCAATAGAACACTGATTAAAATAAGGGATATCTTAAAATTCAACATAAAAGAAAACATACAAATAAATCAATCAGAAAATGGGTAAAAGATATGAAAGAAAGCATTTTACTAGAGATATATGGATGATCAGTGATTATGTTACAAGATATTTAATGCTATGGATTATTAGGTAAAGCAAGTTAATGCCATAATGACATATTTCTACATATCTATTACAGAAGTTAATTTTTATAGTGGCAACAATAATACCAAATATTAGAAAAATGCAGAAAACTGGGAATGGCCATATAGTGCTAGTTGGAATGTAGCATGATATCGGTGCTCTGAATAGCAGTTTTGTGATTTTTTTAAAAATTAACATACACTTTCTATATGATATAGCAGTCTTATCCCTGGGGAACTATGCCCCTGCAAAATGAAAACACTAATGTTCAGAAGCATTATATCTATAGTAATCTAAAACTGGACAACAGTTAAATATATCCTGGTATAACTATATGAGGGAATATTACTCAACAGCCATAGAGTAAATGCTCACTACATAAAATGGCTGACATGGACTTGAAAGGGTGTTAGGCCAAGTTAAAACAGTCATTCTCAAAAGATGGCATAATGAATGATTTTATTTACATAATATTCTCAAGTGAAAACTTATAACTAGAGAGAAGTACTCACAAGCAGTTAAGGATGGTGAAGGGTCAGTGTGTTATTTTTATAGTGATGAGATAATTCTGTATCCTGGGTTGTAGACATAATTTCATGAATTGCTACATATGATAAAATGGTATAACAGCATCAGCACCTTGGTTTTGATCTTGCTAGCTAGCTCCTGTGAGAAAGTTATTACCTTTAAAAAACCCCAAGAGAACTGTACAACAGAAGACGATAGCCTAGTGCTTAGTTCTTAGGGCGAACACGTAAGATGGCTCTCAGTCAAGTCTTTCAGTGATGCCTTCTGCACTTGCCACTAACGCGGAGCTCAAGACACTTCCCAAAGGGAACAGGACATGAGACTCCTCACCACACCCTTTGTAGCTTTCTGTGAATCGTGTTTATTTCTAAGTTTTCGATGTTTATACAGTGAGACTTACCACAGTCTACTGCATCTTTGTGGACTTCTTTGAGCTTTGCCACCATTTTATCTGACAGGGTGTTAACAGAGTTGATGTTTAAGACATAAGCCACACAGTGAATCCTGTCCTTCAGTGGTGGAGAGGTGACGGAAGTGGAGTGCTTTGGCTTAATCGGCTTACACGGGTTGAACTGGATAGGAACACAAGTTGTTATTCACTTTTCAGAGACTGTTCGGTTTCTACAGCGGAAACCACAACTGCTCCTCCTCTTCTTTCCCCAGTGGCTTCCCCTGGTTTCTTATTTATAGCTTCCTTCCTGCCTGCTTCTCTTTGCCAAGATCTCACTATAGGTCTCTTAAAGACAATGGCTTTATTGTTCTGATAAAAATGATGATTAACCACTGTAATTATTGAAAGAAAAATGCAAAGAATAAAATATGACTTAAATCTCCAATCTCCAGAATCCAATAGCATTATGATGTGCTATGGATCATTTAAGATTCCTCTTTCAGAATTTTGCACACTTAAAAGGACTGAGGCAGATGGAGAAAAGAGAATGAAATGACATTCAAACTTAAAGACTATGGTTTCTTCTTAATTTTTCAAGGCAAAGTATAATGAAGTGAAACTAGAGAACTATCAGCTTCCAAGTTAGCGTCTCCTTACCACAAACAAGACAATGATCTTTCTGTTCCTGAGAAAATAGATTGCAAAACATAGCAAACATTTATAAGTGTGTACTGTGTGTGTGTGTGTGTGTATGTGTGTGTGTGTGTGTGTGTGTGTGTGTGTGTGTTCAATGTTGAACTGAACTGACTGGTTCTCTGATATGAAAACAGAGGGTCTTCACAATCTGACTTTTCTCTCCTTCTGCTCTCTTCATTCCTGAAATTTTGTAATTCCTTTCCCTAACTAGACTGTCTCTTGAAAATAAATCCTGCACTCTTAATTAACAGTGGATTTTTTAGTTATTCTCTTTGTGTCTAGAACAAATTATATTGTAATAAGTAATTTCAAATGAAAGTGCATACATAGTCAATTTTTCCAATCAAGTTTGACTGAGAGAAAAAAAGATAAATGTTTAGAAATTGAAGCCAATTCCATCACATTCCATACCTAAAAGAAAGGTGCTAAATGATTAATTCTGTGAGCACTAGGAGTAGATCATTCACCTAATTTTCTCAGATGTGCTAGGACACAGGCAGTATTAATTCACACATTTCATATATTTGAAATCGAAGGCTTAAAAAAACATTATGTAACTTCCTTCATCGGTACACATCTAATATGGGTCCAGGCATGTAGTAGCACTGCCTCGCTCTTGTGGAATACATCAACAGACAACAGACAATTATTCTAATATCTTCTATGTATAATTAAACTAAACATGCACAAAATTAAAATACCACTGGTTTTACTATTTAAATGTCTTCTTCATTCACAGTTTACATTATTGAAAGAAACATGTAGGGCTGGAGAGATAGTTTAGCCATTAAAGGCTAGGCTCACAAACAAAAATATAAAAGAGTCATGTAAACAGTACAGTCTTATGAATGTCTCCTGGAATTCAGATAAGTCAAGTCCTGCCATTTAGCTTTATTTCTCAATGGCACAGACTATAAGGACCATCTCTTTACCTTTCTCTCATAAATATCTATTTGTTTAAAGTATAGTAGAACTAATGTTGGAATCACATAATGGCAGTTCAAATAGTCTTGTAGGGTAAAGATGCAATGAAACATTTTTAAGTGTCTTGAGGTGGTAAGAAATCTTACCTGATACCTGTCTGGCACACGGCCTTTTAAGATATGGGATATGTCATCTATGCACAGTCCTGCTTCTTCTCTCTCATCCAGCCCCATTGAATCACACAGCATAAATGGGAGCGTTTTCCCACCTTCTCCATCTTTAACAGAATATATTCTGAACTGGAAAAAAATATTGAGTTAAAGTATATTTGTTAGCATTCAAGACAAAATGAAAAAGAGAAATTAGCTAATGTTTTAATATAATGGCCTGAAACTGGCATGATCCCCACTAGCTCAGCCTCCCAAGAGTTGGGGTTACAGGCAAGTACCACCACATCAAGCCTGAAAAAAATAAATTTCTTCAGCTATGTAGTCATAGTTCTTCCATATGTGGTACAGGAAATGGCTTAACACTGTACTCTACTAGGAAGTACAGAGCCTGTCTATGATATCACAACAGTTTGGGTGCTGAAGCATTTCAGTTAATGCTTAATAAATTCAATTGTTGTTGTAGCATCTTAACTGGACTTCTCAGACTAGACTGACATGTTGAAATAAATCCACATAAGACACAAGATGCAATTCATGAAAGTCTTAGAAACATTTGAGCTATGGAATACAGGACCAATGATAAACTGATGTTATAGTCTTATTATATATTTGCAATAAGCACCAAAAGGTATTTTTTATATAACTAATTCTTGTATCTGTAAAAAGCAAAATGCTTCTCTAGATAACATTATTGAATAGAGATAATTCTGATGCAATGTTTTTTCTATTTTACTTAATTATTTAGTATTTAATTGTAGATTAGGAAGAAGGTTATGTCTGAGAGAAAATTACAAAGATGTGAACAAATACATTCGTTGTAAATCCTCAGGTAACTTACCTGTTTGGTAATGCTGGTTTCATCAGACCCCACAATGGCCTGGCGAGTTAGGTGGCCTTGGAAAGCAGACTTCACTGAATTGAAAAAGCTGGACTTTCCAGAACCTACTGGACCCACCAAGAGAATACGAACTTCTGAAACCAAGTCTTTTTTGGGCCTGTAGGCTCTGAGAGCAGACAGTAACCTTCCTCGGTACCTATTTAGAATGCAGGGATTAAATACAACAGCAGATATTCCACAAAGCACTGTAATTACCCTAGAGCATCTGGTTCTTCCATTTGAGGGATGAGTTTAGCTACACACTTATTTCAATAGTAGCTTTATAATATATTATGTATAGCACCCTAAACATAAACATCCTGGGTTAAATATTTTGCACCTAACTAAAGTGCATTTATATATTGGAGTAATTTTTTGGGTGTTTTTTGAGACAGGGTTTCACTGTGTAGCCCTGCTGTCCTGGGACTCACTCTGTAGACCATGTTGGCCTTGAACTCACAGAGATCCACCTGCCTCTGACTCCTAAGTGCTGGGATTAAAGGCGTGCACCACCACCACCTGTGTGAAATCTTAATCTGTACCAAGTCATTGTTAACCTGAAAATACAAATCTTTGAGATATATCAACACTGAAAGTAAGTGATTATGTGCAATAAATATATTAAGGGGAAATAAAAATATATTCATATCTATAAATTGGAAAAGGGAGGTTTTGTTTTTATATTAACTGGAATCTGTCAATAACAACTTTTTATCATTCCAAGTAATATGTTTTTTTTGTTTTTCTTACTAGTTTATTGTTAGCACTGTTACCACAATTAATCTAAATATAATGAATAAAAGGTAGGCCAAAGACCAAACTTACTGTTTGACAGTCAACATCTTCTTTATGAAGCCTGGATCATTCTTAACGCCTACAGAAAAAAAGCACAGCATAGTAAGCTCCATGACTTGTTTGGTTCTCTGTGGTCAAGTCTCTTTCCTAAACAGGGCTGGTCTGTTTGTATAATCCTGGCCTTCTCGACTAAGAGTTCAAGTTGGCAACACCCTGAGAGGAAGAGGAGAAAACCATGAATCTCTTTGAAATCGTGAAGTCAAAATTTCTCTCTGCTGTCACCTTCCTTCCCTCTCTCCCACCCCTCCTCTCCTCTCCTCTCTCCTGTCCTGACCTTTCTCTGTCTTTTTGTTTTAAGGGAATAAGAGAGGGTTTATTCTGGAGTCACTTTATTGACCATGACCTGGGAACACAGATGTATGTTACCCAAATTCCATGTTCCAATGTTGAAGCAGTTTTACCACATTTTTATAGTTTTACAGAACAAAGAAAGTCATAAATCAAAACAAGTTTAAAATGTGTTGGTAGGTACATCAGAGAGGCAGATACAAGGCCATGTCTATCTTTGTACATATCCATCTTAAATTCTTTGCTCACAGCAGTTTGTAGTCCTAATAAACTAATGTTTATTCATCCTTTTCCTTGTCCTTGCACACCAATGATAATGCATTAACTGCAAAGATGAGAACCAAATGCAGAGACAGATTACCCTTTTGTACATACCATCAACTCGGAAAATTTCACACTCCAAATATCCAGAGACAGGTTTAGCATTGAGTTTGAGTTCTTTTATCAGCACATCATTAAGATGAAGTTTGTATGTTCCTGGATCCACAGAGAGTGACAAACCATCAAGTGAGGAATACTTCAGATGTGTACCATTGACTTCTACTTGTGTGTTCAAAAGTAAAGCCGACATTACAGTGCTGTTATTCTCTTTAAATGAAAACCAAACACAAGTACTTGGCTTTTGAGAATGTAAAATGGGAAACTCTTCCAGCATAAAAACACCCACAACAGCTTGCTTCAAGTGAACTACTGTCATCGTGGATCTCTGATGAGCGCATCTCTTACTCATATCAAGAGTGCACAGTTGATGAACTCTAGACTTATAAAGAAGAGTCAAAGATGTATTCCCAAGTAGTTTCCCCAGAATCTGTTCCTGTATCCACGTCAATCTGGTTGTCACGTCCATGTTCCTGCAATTGACAGAAAAACAAATACAGGTTGAGGGACTAACATAATAAAGCAGTTTAAGTTACAAGTTTCTGTTCAGTTCCAGTGAATTCTATTGTCTTCTGACCCAATTAAAATACAATATTTTGAAGCCAAAAATATACAATGTAGAGATGTAGAAACAGCATTTATATATGAAAAACAGATACTTTAGAAATGATAAATAGTGTTAAAATTTAACACTGGGCTGGGAATAATGGCACCCTCCTTTAATTCCAGCACCCAGGAGACAAATGTAAGTACAACTCTGTGAGTATAAAGCTAGCCTGGTCTACATACATAGTGAGTTCCAGTCCAACCAGTATTACACAGGAGACTTTGTCTCTAAATAAATAGATAGATAAATAAATTTAACATTGGTTGACAGAGTAAATTCCAGACTAGAGAAAAATATAAACCAAAAATTGGTAATTAATAAATATTTTATTTTAGTCAAATAGCAAATAATTTATCTAGGCTTTGTGGATCACATAGTCTCTACCTTGATTACTTGTCCATCATTGTAATCACAACAGTTATAGACAACATGTGTTATGTTTTAAGTGTGATTCACCCCAAGATTCATGTATTGGGAGCTTTGCCCTCAATGTGATATTGACTGATAAAACAATAAAGAGACAGGACTTAGTGAGAAATAGATAGTTGAATTTAGAACCATGCCCTTGTAGGAAACTAAGGGATTGTTCACAGAACCCTAGTCATTTTTCATGAGAGAGTTGTCATAAAAGCCTACGATTGTCTATGATTCTGATATCTTCTGCACATGTATTATACTACCATGATACCATTCTCCTTGATGTGGTACAACAAAGAAGACACGGACCATAGCTGGACAGCATAGCTTTAGATATCTAGAACTGTGAGGTAAATGAACCTGTTTCCTTTATAAAGTTAGCTTGTTTGAGATATTTTATTATAGTAACAAGAACATACTAATTCTATATTTAAACAAATGAACATGACTGCATGTCAGTAAAACATTATGTACCACACATGGACTATAATGTGTCAGCCCATGAATTAGAGGACAAAGATGAAAAATATATTCAAAAAATAGTTCACAAGGAAATAACAGAAATAGGAATGGTATCAATGGATATGTAAATCCCACAGTGACAGCTAACGCCACAGCCATTACACTAGTTACTAGCATGAAAAAAATGGTATAAACTGTTTTTTAATGTATTAAAATCATTAGACAATCAGTCTAATTAATAGGAAGTCTGATAAATAATTATATTACTGGCTACGATTTAGAAGAATTAGCACAAAAGAGCAAACTTGACATTTAGAATTACACTTCCCTGAGTTGTAAATGTTAACTTCAGAGAGATATCTTAGAGGATGAGAAAGGGTTCAGTGAGAAAAGTGTTTGTCATGTAAGTACAAGGGCCAGAGTCCAAATTCTCAAAACTAGTGTACATCCAGGCACAATTGTGCTCATCTATAATATTGGCATTCCTATGGCTAAAGGGACCCAAAACTAGGAGCATCCCCTGAAGGATGTGAGTGAGCCAGGCAGCAGCATGTAGCCAGGTAGCCTGCTGTATGCAGCAGTGCACAGGAGACCTTTCTTCAAACAAAATGGAAGACAAGTACAGGCACAACAGGATATCCTCTGAACTCCACAAATGCTGTGATACACGTGCGCCTATGTACACACACACACACACACACACACACACACACACACACCAGCCACCTGAAATGCTGAAAAATTAAGTAAAGTGTCAGCTAAACTAACAGAACTAAAACAGAATTTTTATTTTGGAGTATGACAAAAAGAATACTTTGCAAGCTTTGTCCACGGGTGATGGGTTGGAATTCTGAAGAGATCTAGAGAAGGAATTAACAGACTAGAGGTATATAGAGTTTGTTTTATCTTCCACTAGCTTCAGTCCTGTTGCATTCAGATAAGCAGGATTTCTAGTGTGGGTCATTGCATGGCAGCTTAATTACTAGATATCTGAAATAAGACACTAAAGGTACAAACTATAAAGGAAAGATAAAACTGACTTTGAAAAAAAAAGATTGCCTTATAACAAGACACAATAGAAAACTAGTTGGTGAAGTATAATAAATATTCTATAAAGCTATCCTGCAAAGGAATAGGGAAACAATGAACCACACAGAAGAAAAATAGCCCAAGAATGTGAAGAGCAAAATGAAAGATGTGTTGACCCAAAAGAGTAAGAAGCAGAGGAAAAAGAGATAAACATTTTGTAACATGACTCTGTGCTGAATACATTTCACATCAGAATAAATACCCAGCAGTGCCAACAGCTGGCCCAGATACAGAGATTAAAAAATGTTGGTGTTGGAGGCTGGAAAGACAGCTCGATGATTAAAAGAACATGCTACTTTTCTAGAGGACCAGGGTTCAGTCTCCAGCTCTCTCACAACCACCTAAAACTCCCATTTCAAGGGGCCTGAGGCACTGCATGTATGGGTACACATATGAACACTCAGGCATACACACATAACCATAAGACAAATAAATAATAAACAAAATTGTTGGCATTGTCCAGATGGCGACATAAAGTTCAGCAGAAAATACATTCAGGCCTGCACTGTTTATGAAGACGCGTAGATCAGGTATATACATTTTGGCACATCTGCACAATGAAGTCAACAACAGTTGATGTCAATGGATTAGCTCCATTATTATAAACATGGATAAAGGTCAAATAATTTTCTTTTAATTTAAAAAGCAAACTAAGCATGAGAAAGTAAGTGTGGTGCCACCTACATAAAATGTTAGCACAAAGCAATACTAAAGATTACATTCATACATTATACACACAGTAGATGCACAGAAATAAGTATGCAATGATCTATGTAGATGTCTGGATTATGTTTCCCTCTGTGAATGAAGTAAAGAAGAGAACAGAGGAAAGAGTCATAGATTGCTTCTACTTTTCATATAATACTTTCCTTCCAAAGCAAATCTGATTAAATGAAACAAATCATAGTTGAAATGTGATTGAAATATTTGGAGATTGTTCTAGAGTTCACTCTTCCCTGAACTTAGCAATGTGTGAAATTTTCATTAAAGTAAGCACAGAAATGAATGATAATAGTGTGATCACCCCGACAGCTTCACCCTGTAGACCAAAGAGAACCAAGCAGGTGGAGAGCCCGGTGGCCAAGAGGTGCTTACCTGCTGCTGAGACCTGGAGCAGATTGCAACAGAGGACAAATTAAGTAGAGATTTTTTTTTTCTGAGTGTGGCGCAGTCAGAAGACAGGAAATTCTTTGGTTAATTTAGGTTCCAGAGTCACAAGATCCAAAACTGAAATTCAAAGCAAGAAATGCTTGGTTGGCTGCATGCCAATTGCCCTTAGCTTTCATTTTCCTCACTAGGAAGAAAGAAGATGTGAAAGAGAAAGCCAAACAGAAAAAATTTTCCTTGAGCCTGACTCCATGCATGAAGCGGTGATGACCCATGAAGACTCACAGTAAACAAATCCTTCCTGTAAGATTGCCCGTGTCCTTGGCCTATGTTGCTGATGCTTTCACGGCTCTTCCTGGAACAGCCCCATACCTGTTGTAGCTCTGCTGGGCGGCACAGCTGGTGCTATTCAAACCTAGGCTCCCTTCATTGGAGCAAGTACATGATGGTTCTGCTTTTCCGGACTCTCTGCAGCACCGCAGAGCTCATTTTCCTGTTTACACTCATTCACACACCAGCTCTGGACCTAGGAAAGAGAAGCTGAACTGGATAAAAGCAATGGTGTTAAGAGGGATTCAGTGTGCTTAGGCAGATGGTCAAACATGCACAGTTACACACATGACTGCTGCTAAGTGCTACAAAAGGAAGAGGAGTAAGAGACAGTGGCCTCACCCAACTGGGCTATTTATGAAAGGTCTCCCTGCAAATCAGATTTTAAGCTGAAGCATGAGATGAAGGAGAAACAGAATGAAGTGAAGTGAGACAGAATGTCATTTTCTGGGCCTCCCAGGCAAGTGCTTCTGTCCATTTAGAACAGAATGTGAAACGAGGGGCTGTACCTGTGTAGAACAGCAGCTTTCCTTACACCAAGTGGCCCCGTTTCATAAAACAACAATGCTAATGCAGAGTGATTCCTGTCGATCAAGTTAAAGCCTTGTCCAGCCCCGAGGCTTTGGGCCTGTTCTTATTTCAACTTCTTCTGTCATGTTTGCTTGATAACACTGGGAGGTCTGCTCTTCTCTGAAGGGAAATGGAGGAGGACAGGATCTGGGGAGAGGGGAGGTGGTGGGAAGAACTGGGAGGAGTGGAAGGAGGGGAAACTGTGGTCAGGATGTAACGTATGAGAGAGAATAATTTGTTTAAGTCACTATCTGTCCAGAACAAGCCAGGAGATGCAGACTGATTATTGTCTTAGAGTTTCTAGGGTCTCTATTGCTGTGATAAAATACCATGACCAAAAGCAACATGGTGAGGAAAAGGTTTATTTATCTTACACTGAAGGAAGTGAGGACAGGAACTCAAACAGGGTAGAAATCTGGAGGCAGGAGCTGATGGAGGGGTTCTGCTGACTGGCTTGTTCCTCACGACTTTTTTAGCCTGCTTTCTTATGGAACCCAGGACCACCAGCCCAGGGATGGCACCACTAACAACGGTCTGGGCCTTCCCTATCAATCACTAATTAAGAAACCACATTTTCTCAATTGAGGTTCCCTCCGTTCAAACATCTCTAGTTTGTGTCAAGTTGACATAGAACTAGCCAAGACACTGATGTATACTGACTTAGGCAAGTAAGAACTTAATCAGTTGTGAACATGAGCACATGAGCATATAAAAACAGTGTCAAAGAAAGCAGGTCTGTGAGCTTAACAGACCATCCGTGATGGAACTGCTCCATCTGCATTGTATGAAAGAAGGGCTGTCCAACAACACTGGAATTTAGAAGTACCTGACTGGCCTCAGGCCATTTCTCAAAGTGCATCATGGGACTGGCAAGCAACAAATCCCTGAACTTAGTATGACCTCTATACCTGATTAGGCCCACAGGGAACTACAGTTCACCTGGCCCAATTGCACCTTGAGCCAGCTGTACACTTGGTATCACCACTGCTTTGGCAGCTCATTGCCCTGACACTTCTGTGACTTTATTCCTTATATAACTGTCTTATCCAAGCACCTGTGGTGACTCTTTGCATCTGTATTGGTTCTCTAGAAAGATCTTTTGAGACCCTCTCTCTTTAACCCTTCCTTTGCCATCCCGTATTTTGTATATCATTGTGTACAGTATGGTGTATGATCTGGGAGTTCCTGTTAGTAATTAATGTTGGAATCAAATAGAAGAATCTGTGATAGCCAAAATCAAATCAAGAGTATTCAGTGAATTAAAGTCAATGAAATTTGTCATTCAAAAATTCTAACATACAGTAAGACACAAATGTGTCATCTACCATGATGAAAGGATTCACTGAAGAGAGAGTGAGAGCATCCAATTCACAGCACTGAGACTAGTGAGGTCTCAAAGCTCTTCAAGTTGAATTTCTCATGAAGACAGTTGGAAGTTACAACTGTAACAAGAGATGTCTTAAAAAGAAACTTACATTAATTTTCTCTTGTTTTGTAAAATTACCACAAACTTAGAGGCTTTAAAAAAAACTCAGACTTAACCATACAGTGTCTGTGGATCAAGGAATCAGGTGGCTCAACTCTATTTTCTGTTCAGGGTCCTTTAATTCTGTTTTATTTTTCTATACAAGGTCTCGCTCAATGACAGACCAGCCCAAAATCATTACATGGAGCAATCTTGTCTTGACCTCATAGCCACCTTCCTGTATCAGACTCCAAATGCTGGGGTTGTTGGTATGAACTACCACACTTGGCTCCTGGAGTCTCCTCTTTAAGGTGTTTACTGACTGTAGTCTTCTGAAACTCTGGAGCAATCTGATTTCCAGCTCATTCAGTTCATGGCAAGAACTCTGTGCCTTGTGTATAGAAGATTGTGTCCTCTGTTTTCTTATTACTGACCAACATTAAGCCATGCTCCTAGATGATACTCCCAGTGCCTTGGAATTGTCCTTCATAGTCATCCAGTGCTCATCCAACATGACAATAACAGACATCTCCAAGGCCAGGTGCAGAATTTCCCTGTACCCATCAGATTTCCTTTGAGTCTCTTCTAGAGAAGCTAACTTTTCAAAGGGCTTGCCTAATTAGATCATGGGAAAATAATTTATCATCCTTAAAATTAGAAATATTAACCATAGTATTGGTATCTCATTGTATTCAGATCTCACACACCAAGGGAGGGTATATAAGTCACAAATGGGGAATGAAGGTACATCATAGAATTTTATCAACTACATAGGACAAGTCAGAGAGCCAAAGAAATCAATTTAAGCTTTTTGTATTTCTGTATTCACTTATTCATTCATCCACCCATTCATCTATTTTTTCTTTCAATACAAAAATTTTGCTGAATGCCCATATGTCATTGCTAGAATATGAGACATAAATATGGATAAGTTCTACCCTCATGAAAACATCCCAGATAGGTTAAGGAATGTTTTTACCCAAGAATAAGGTTAAACAGAATAAAGGATTTAAGGCAAAGAGAAATGGTTCTTATGATTCCTTTTAAATATTTTAATGTATTGGGGAAATATAAAAAGAGAATATTCTTATATCTTGAGTCCTAGATTGTTATCTATTAGGGTTTATACATCAAATTTCCATCTAAAGATATACATCAAATTTATACATCAAAAGCCCACACCATGCCCAGTGTCACTCCATCTGCCTACTGCCTGGAGATCAAGATGTAAAGATCTGCCTGCCTGCTCCTGTACTGCCCACCATGCTGGCCATGAACTCACCCTCTGAAAGTGTAAGCAAGCACCAATTAAATGCCTTCTTTTTATAAGATGCCTTGGTTTTGGTGTCTCTGTCTTAGTTATGTTCACTGCTGTCCTCAAGTGCTGTGGGATGTTCTGTATGGCAAATGTGTTGCTAATAAAGCACTGATTGGCCAGTGGCTAGGCAGGAAGTAGGCGGGACTAACAGAGAGAATTAAAAGAGCAGGAAGGCAGAAGGAGACTGCCTGCCAGCCTGCCAGCCAGCAACCGCCAGGACAAGCAGCATGTAAAGGTGCCAGTAAGCCACGAGCCATGTGGCAAGGTATAGATTTATGGAAATGGATAACTTAAGATATAAGGACAGTTAGCAAGAAGCCTGCCACGGCCATACAGTTTATAAGCAATAGAAGTCTCTGTGTTTCCTTGGTTGGGTGTGAGCGGCTGTGGGACTGACAGGTGAAAGAGATTTATCCTGACTGTGGGTCAGGCAGGAAAACTCTAGCCACACTCAAGTACAGAATGGCTGTGTTAATTTGAATGCAATTGGTCTACATAATCTCATAGGGAGTGGCACTATTGGGAGGTGTGGCTTCATTGGAGTGGGTATGCCTTGTTAAAGGAAGTGTATCACTGTGGAGGTGGGCTTTGAGGTTTCCTATTGCTCCGGATACCGCCCAGATAGTCAGTAGATTTCCTGCTGCCTTCTGGTCAAGATGTAGCCGGCACCATGTCTGCCTGCACACTGCCATGTTCCCCGTCATGATGATAATAGACTGACTCTCTGAAACTAAGCTGCCACCCCAATTAAATGTTTTCTCTATAGGAGTTGTCATGGTCATGGTATCTCTTCAATAAAACCCTAACTAAGACAATGGCCATGGCTGGAGCAACTTGATAAACAAAATAAGTAATGGTAGGGGCTGAAGAGATTGCTCAGTGGTTAAGAGCACTTACTGCTCTCTCAGAGGACCTAGGTACAGTTCCCAGCACCCGCATAGTGGCTCACAGACATTTTTAACTCCATTTCCAGGGGACCAAATGCCTCCTCTGACCTCCTCAGGCTTCTGAACATGTAGAAGTTCATATATATACACACAAAATAAAATAAAAGTTGTTTAAGTAAATAAATGAATAATGATAGTGTTAGACTGCAAACAATAAGATAAACATTGAGTAAATAATTAAATGAATAGCAACATATCACTCTTAATTCCAATTTATAAATGCAGAAAATTAAAACTTGGTGTTAGGAAAATTTCATAGTAAAAATTTTTCAAGCAAGATATAGAGCTTTGATGTAAGATACTGTGACAATGAAATACCAAATCCATACAGCAACTGCAATATAGAGGGTTATAGGGATGAGGGGTTAAGGCCAATAGAAAAGCAGGCATAAGGCTGTGTTCAATTGCTATGGAGAGAGGGAATGCTCCTAGCAGAAAGGAAATCCAGACCTGGAGTACGTCTCAAGTAACTGGCAGACAACTCCCCAACCCTGCAGAGCCACGGGGAGCCCATCTCCTAAGGTTCCAGAGAAAGCTGGTCACAGAGAATGTCTCACTGGAATCTCACTGCTACAAAACCACCTTAGGGGAGATACTGGAAAACACTATGCCAATGGTTGCTGAGTACTATTGGCCATCATGCGTAGTAGATCAGAGCCATAGCTGCGCCTGCTGCAGGGGCTAGACCACACAAGCTTTAGAGTCCATGGGACCCAAGAACAAAGCCCTTCTCTTGCAGCATCTCTCCAGCGCCCTCTGTTGAAAAGGCTTAACTTCATGTGAGCCTGTGAAGAAAAATATATGCAAAGAAACTAAATCCTATTTCAGAGCCAAGCAATGCAGAGTTGGTATAGAGCTGAGAGACAATAAATTGATAACTAGAGGAGAAAAAAAGATGATGGTGTTAAGGAGGAGGAAGAAAAAGGGGAGGAGAAAGAAGGGAGATGGGGGAGGAGTGAAAAGGAGTAGAAAAGAAGAGGGAAAAAGAGAGGGAG
>CABHPP010119230.1:12555-40555 GCA_902168425.1 Peromyscus attwateri | reverse complement strand
AGGCCCTAGCATGCTCTGGCTATGAGACACCAGGAACTAGATCAGGTTCTGGGAGCTTTGGAGTGTGATAGGGGCTTGACAGGACTAGCAAGGAGTATAGTGGATCCTCCATCTTCAGATGTATCCCTAGCACAGGAAGCTCAGACCCCAGGTGACATACCCTGGTGGCCTTGGCAGTAAGAGGCTGGGGAGATCTAGAAGCCTCAGTTGGGCAAGAGATATTGGATGGGAGACCCTTGGGACTGACTCTTTAGTCAGGGGCTACTGGTAGGGCCTATTAGGAGAGAGTGCTCGATGCTTCTGGCTCTTTGCTGCTCACTGTGCAAACTTTGACTTTCTGAGCCTCACCATCTTCTTCTCTTAAGTGGAATCAGGTAGCCTTCTCTATTAGATTGGCAGGAGGATTAAATGAGGTCATGAGTATCAGCACCTGCCTCAACACTCTCACCCATGGGCAGTGAGGTCACAGGGGAAAAAAAGTAGACTCTTCCCTTATTCAATAGGCATCTGCTTCCAGGAGGGGGGCTGCCCAACGCCCTGAGGACAGCAAGTGTTCCAGGGGGTCAGGAGGAGGGTAGAGGGTGTACAATCCTCATAGGCCATATTACCCTGAGGATCCACTGAGAAAATGTGGACGTCATGGTCCTGATTGAGTAACTGCCTGTTGAGCTCTGCAGTGGGAGGATCTATGGACACCAGTATGTGAGGACAGACATCACCCTCTTTCTGCCTGCCAGGAAGGGAGGCAGCATTGAAGCTGTGGGGTGAGGCCCTACAGGAACACATGCTGCAAACACTAGAGGCAACTCAGACCTGGTCACACGTCCTAAAGGGCTCTGCCAGGATGGAACGATGCTGTCTATCCCTTGTAGAGGCCAGGCTGCCGGGAAGTTCAACATATGCCCTTCATTAGATGCTGCCAAGATGGCTGCCTCGATGATGGCCTGGGATCACGTGGCAGAACCTGAGAACAGATGGAAAGTGGGTGTGAGTCGGATGGTGACATAACCTGATCCCATGTTCCCGGTCACTGTGTCAGCAAGCGGGTCTGTTTCCATGGAAATGAGTTCGTGGAGGGAGCAGAGACGGGGTGGTCAGCCCCCTCCTACCCTCTCCCATCACACTGTCTGGCTACTTCCTTCCACCTGGTCGCAGCCCTTTGGAGACAGACTCCACAGAGTACCACTGTGGAGAAAGAAGACGGCACAGTTGGTGGGAGGGGCTTTCTTAGGACCCGCCCCCCAGCTCAGTTCCCCTGGAAGTACAACTCTAAATACATAGCCCCTTTGTCCCCTTACCCACTCAAGCCTGCATTCAGACAACATACGTGGCTGGGCTGAGGACAGGAAGGAAAGCCTGTGGGTTGGGTACACCTAGCCAGGCTGCACACAGGGACTATGCCCCATGCCCTGAAGGATCCTGCCAGCCAGGGCCAGAATGAGCAGGCCAAGTCAGGCAGAGCCCCCTTCAGCAGAAAGTCCTCAGGCACCCCAGATAAGGGCACCCCTGCTTCTCACCCTGTTGACAGTTGTTCTAAAGGCTATGGCACCAGCCAGCCCTTCCTGGGGTTCAGGTAAGGTGGGTGAATCAGTGTCTTTCTGTGGCTGTGATAAAAAAAAAATACCCTGACAAAAAGCACCTTGGGGAAGAAAGTTTTTATTACTGTTATTTTTATTTTTAGCTTATAGTTCCAGAGTGGTAGAGTCCCTCCTGGGGGGACAGATATGAAAACAGACAAGGAAGATGTGGCAGCAGGATCCGGAAGCTGGCTAATCACACACAGGAGTCAGAAAGAGAGAACTGGAAGTGAGGTGAGACTATAAACTCTCACAGCCCATCCTCAGTGACATACTTCCCCCAGCAAGGCCTTACCTCCTAAAGGATCCATAACCTCCCCAAACAGCTCCACCTACTGGTGACGGAGTGTTAAAATACATGCATTTGGGGGGGGGGGGCATTTCTCACTCAGGCCACCACAGGGATCTCCCACTTCTGATTTTGTCAACAGTTGTTCTAATGGTGATTACCTCAGCCAGCCCCTCCTGGGCTGCTGTCTTGCCACATGTCACATTGTCCATCATCCCAGAAGCCAGGCAGATGTGGGCTCCACCTGCCCAGGCCCCAGGGCCCATGCCTGGGAGGTAGATGCTATGATCTCTATTTCAAAGTTTGGAAAACTGGGATACAGTGGCTAAAGATTCAACCAAGGCTGCCCTGAGGTAGTCAGGGCTGAGACAGAAGATGCTTTCTTCTCTGGCTTGTTTTGAGAATGCCTGAAGCCTGGGGGGAAGGAACAGGGTACATGCCACACCTAGGCAAAGTTCATAGCCCAGGCCACACATGGCTGCTCCAGAGAGGAAGGAGGTTGGGAGGTGACTGGACAGCTACAGCAAGAATAGGCCGGACCTCCATTCATCACGCTGTGAGTAGTTACTGAGGGCAGCTCAGGGCAGTGACTCCTAGGAACATAGTTTGTTTGCCCTGTGTCAGTGAGCTGGTCTGGCTATGGACTCCTAGGCATGGTGGCTTTCCGCATTCTGCCCCACTGACTCCAGGTGCCAGCTCTGTCTGGGAAGAAGCCTCATATGGTATTGTCGTACCTGTCCCCAACAGCTCAGAGGTCGGCGACCTTACTAATTTGACATGGGCTGGGGGAGTTATTTGCCCACCCAGGTTCCCTAGTGCACATTCACAAAGCCCACAGCAACTCAGTCCCCGGCTGTCTTAGGGTTTCTATTGCTTTGATAAAATGCTATGACCAAAAGCAACTTGGGGAGGAAAAGGTTTATTTCACCTCATAGTTTCTTAGTCCCTCACGGAAGGAAGCCAGGACAGGAACATAGGTAAGAACCTGTAGACAGGAACTGAAGGAGAGACCACACAGGTTGCCGCTTGCTGACTTGACCCTCATGGCTTCCTCAGCCTGTTTTCTTATTGCAGCACGCAGGACCACCTGCCCAGGGGTGGCACCACCCACGATGGGCTGGTCCTCCCATGTCAATCACTAATTAAGAAAACATGCTCACCCACAGGCCAGTCTTATGGAGACATTTTCTCAGCCATGATTCGCTCTTCCAAATGACTCTAGCTTGTGTCAATTTGACAAAACACTAACCAGCACATGGGCCCTCCCTCCAGCTGTGGCTGCCTCATGTCTTAGTCCCATGCAGCCCTAACACCAGCAGGCTTCAAGAAAACTGGCCCCAGACCTCATCTACAACATAAAAAGTCAGATGCAAGCCTCGAGGCAGCGCAGCTGCTCAGCTGTGTGGGTAGGAAGGCAGAGAGAGGCTGTGTGTCTACCGCTTGCCTTAGAGAGCTTTTACTTCAGTGAGGTGGTCACCCCATTACAGACAACAGGGAAGGGCGCTGCAGGTAGGAGAGAGGGAAAGGGATTTTCAGGGTGTGATAATGAATCCCAACTATCAACTTGAGGGACTCACCATGGAAGGTAACCTCTGGGCCTGTCTGTGAGGGAATCCATAGATTATTGAGGCAGGAAGACTCTAACTGTGGGTGGTACCATTTCATGGACTAAGGTCTCAGACTGAAAAAAAAATGGGAGAAAGTCATTTGAGAGCCAATCATCTCCCTCCACTTTCTGACCATGGACATAGTGTGACGAGCTGCCCTGGGCTCCTGCAGCTGTGACCTCCCTGCCATGACAGACCACCCTCAAACTGTGAACCAGACAACCACTTCCTTCCTTCAGCTGCTTTTCTAAGGTGTTGGTCGCAGCCACAAGACAAATAACTTATCCACAAGCCTGAATGGCTGTGACCTGATGCCGGGCTCCTAGGAGGCTCCCCAGATGTACTCAGAGTTAATCTCAGCCCCCCCAGACAACACAGTGGCTCTTGCCTGTCCTTCACCCAATGACTGCCAGCTTGCTTATCATAGACTGTCCCCCGAAGTGCCAGTGAAGGCTGTGAACTCTTACCTCTGTTGAATTCTGGGCCTCTTCAGAGTCTGCACAGGATAAACACGCAACCAAAGAGTATTTTTAAGGTGCGCCCACCACTAGGTTCTGACAATTCTGCACCATCCTTCCCTCACCTGAGGTAAGGGGCTGTCACCATAGTCGTGGGTCAGCCAGAGACACAGACCTGAGGTTATTTGAGGGGTCTAGGGCCAGGTTGCAATTAAACTGCCGGGCAATCGGAGTCTCTGGATCCAGCTGTGGAGCTAACTGGAAAGAAGTCTGTGACATGGATGGCTAGAGCAGCTGACCTCAGACTACTTCATCCATCCTTGAGGTCTCTCCCCCAGTGGTCCAGAGTGACTCCCTTTACTGAAAGCCAACTATTTGTAGGCCTTAACCACACCCATGCATGGACATGTGTGATGGAACCTGAAGTACCCTGCTGGATGACCAGTACCTGCCAAAAATGTTACAGGAAGTCACCGTCATGGCCACCACCAAGCACAGCCAGTTACGGTGTCACTGACATTTTACAGGACAAGTGGGATATCCATCTAGCTGTCTATCATCTGTCCTTCCCTCTTTTCCTGGACTTAAGGGGGTGCCAGGACACATAGCTGTCCCAGAACATATGGACTGGTAACCTGTCTCTGAGTCCCTGCACCAGCAGGCAGCAAGGACTGAGGACTCTGGCTTGAGTGACGCTAAGCCTATCACCCATCAGACCGAGGTGGCCCTGAGTACCTGCAGCATCTATCCGCTGCCCTTCACCAGGGCCCACCAATGCAGTCTGACCTCCAGGCCAGGCCTGGCTCTGCCCACTGCTTGAAAGCTACAGTGAGCTACCCCCTGGTGGCCTGTGCACCTTCACAGAGGTTCAGGACCCAAAACAGCACAAGGTACAGATGACTAGCTTCAGGCAGGGCTCTGTGGCCAGAGAGAGGCTCAGTGCCCTTATCTCTGAAAGAAAATGGCCCACGGAGCACCCTACCCAGCCTTTGCCCAGCATGCCAGGAACCTGCAAGATGCTACACTTGTCTAGAGACTCCTCCTCTCTGCCCTGCAGCCTGGCAGTGGTCAGAGCCTGGGCTGACTGAAGCATTCTCCAAGATGAGAAGCTCATGACCAACCACAGCCAGTGCCCACTGGGTCAGTTCCATCCCCTCAGGTCAAAGTCTGGGTGGGACTCAGCCAGCTCCGTGCTCAGGACTCCAGGTCAGGGACAGACAGCTGTGGTCTGGTTCTCTTCCAGGCTCCCAGGGCTATGGGCAGTATTTGGTTTCTCAAGCTTGTTGCCCAGAGCTTGCCCTCGGCAGCAAAAGCCCTTTCTAGATCCTGACCATGGACCCCCTTCCATCCTTAGAGCTGGGCACAGAGAACACCCCCCAGGTACGTCCCTGTTGGGGTGGGAACCTGGGCTCTTTGGTGGCTTGACTGATTAGGCCAGACCCACTCAGGATGGACCCTTACCTTTCTTAAAGTCAGTTGTAGCACAGGACATGTCCTGGCTGAAGGAGAATTTCACCAGGTCCATGGTTCCCACCCATAGTCCAAGGGAGTTGGTAATTCCCGGCATACACTAGAGGCCACAATTCTGAGACTATCTAGGAATTCTGCCTACTACAATCTACACCTCACTAGCACCACTCTCCATCCCTGTCAGGTGCCACCCACAGCACTTCGAACCCCGACTCTAAGACCTGTCTGGGTTTGCTGCCACATGGTCGTGACTTGCAGGGCTGTAGCCAGGACTCCTGAGTCTCCCTTGGCTGGTCCCAGCTGCTGCACAGCTGCCCACACAGTTCCATCCTGCCAAGATACCAATTGCTGCCAGTGCTGAGCCTGCCCAGGCCTGCCAATGCCCCACAGTGGGGACCCAGGAACCCAAGGAGCCAAGAGGAGGCCAGGCCCCTCCATGAGGACTTACCAGAGCCTTGCTTCCCACCATCGGCAGCCCATGGCCACCAGTGGCTGCTGGGCCAGCCTGGAACTCCCTTCCACATCAGGAGCTGGATGCTCTCCCAGAAGAGGGAGGGCAGCAGTCAGCACAGGAAGCAGCTATTCTGGAGACTCAGTCATGCTGGGCACAGCTGAGGTGGCAGCCCGTGCCACATGGGCAGCCTGGCCCAGACTCCAGGTAGTGGTTCAGTCCCTCTACCAAACTCCACACCCCTGCTCTGCAGCCCAGAGTTAGACCACGCCCAGCTCTACAGTACTGTTATGGAAAGTCTAGGGCTCACAACTCAATTTGCATACAGGGAAAACGGAGTCTCAGCATTTCTGACCTTCCATGCATTTTTCCCATGTAGACCCCAAAGGAGGAGGGGTCCTACCCCACCATGTCTGCTTGCTTGCTTTTTTGGTGTGTGTGGTGTGAATGGGTGCTTGTATGTTTGTGTGTACAGATACACATGTGTGTGCAGTACTGGTGGAGGCCAGAGACAACCTCAGAGTCATTTTTCAGGAGCCACAGACCTTGTTCTTTTGGACAGGGGCTCATTGGTCTGGAATTTTCCAAGTGGACTGGGTTAACTGAGCAGTGAGCCCCACAGGTCTGCCTGTCTTTGCCTCCCTAGAACTGGGGTAACAAGCATGTGTTACAACACTCCACCTAGTTCTGTCCACATGGTAGAGGAAAGAGCCAACTTCCTCTGACCTACACATGCACGTTATCTCACACACACACACACACACACACACACACACACACACACACACACACAGACGTGTGCACCCACACACATGCACACCTGTAATGGGTGAATGAATGAATGAGTGAATACTAAAAATAGACATTTTTATGGGGTCAGAGAGATGGCTCAGAGGTTAAGAGCACTTCTCTTCCAGAGGTCCTGAGTTCAATTCCCAGCAACCACATGGTGGCTCACAACCATCTATAATGTGATCTGGTGCCCTCTTCTGGCATGGAGGCATACATGCAGGAAGAGCACAGTACATGTAATAAATAAATCTTAAAAAAAAAAAAAAAAGACATTTTAAAACGTAGGCTTTTGGCTCAGGGGTCAATAGAAGGAAAGATGCTGGGAGGGAACATGATCTGTGTCAGCGTCTCCCAGGCCAGTCCTGTTTAAAAAGTGGCTCAGCATTAGCCATGTGCATCATTTTAATGGCTCTCTAGTTACATCTCAAAAAGTTGTTAAGAATTCTGAGACCACCCAAGTGGCTCTGGGAGTGTCTTAGAGGGGACTCAGTCTGATAAGATGAAACCATGGGTCACCAGAGCCCACAAGGGACTTCAGACTCATCGTTTTCTGTAAATGGAGTTCTTGGTGTGATTCCCCTAGACAAGGGCAGCTGGGATGGAGCAAGGCCACACAGCTCGGGCTGCAAGCCTGGCCCATCACTGTTTTACATTCTTAGAAAACAGACACCGCCCCTGTGTTGGCAGCCCTGACAGCAGATGGTGCTGATGTTGTCTTTCTTGATGCTCAGCCATGAGCAGACTTCAGCCAGACTCAGGGATGAGGGGCTCTCTTCTTTCTCCTGGCTCCCTAATTTTCCATGTCTTTCTGTCTGCCTCACTCACACTGCTGAGTTCTACTCACCATCAGCAGCCAAGTCAAGATGACTCGTGGCCATTTAGAACACCTTTGGTGGGCCAGCGAGTTAGCTCAGTGGGTAAGCGTGTTTGCTGCCAAGCCTGACGATGTGAGTTCGATCCCTGGGACTCACAGTAGGAGAGCATGAAATCCTGGAAGCTGTCCTCTGACTTTCACACACATACCGTGGCATTTATGCACACATCTGTGTATGGTGAAATTCACACAAATAAATCAACATTTAAATAAAATAAAATGCCTTTGGCAAGACTGTGGCTCAGAAAGTAGGGGACACACACATGGTCACAGTGACGTTGGCAGCAGTTTTTCTGCCCTTGTGGTGTGGAAATGAGGAAACATCTGAGAGGAACAGAGTTCAGGGCTAGTCACAAAGCAAAGTGCTTCCCCAAGATTGTGCTAGTCCCCAGGTCAGAAAGGAATGAAATCGTCCCCAACAGCCTAAGAGCCTATGTTGGGATAGCTGTGCCTGGCACATGGCTCTTGGGGGATGGAGAGGGTACAGGGCCAGGAGGCCCAAGGGCATCAGCCACCCTCAGTGATAGTTTCCATGTGGCGCTCCGCATCCCTGCTCCGCTTGCCTGATTTGCAGCGTCTGGATGCTGCAGACTGACCCCTTGCCTTTCATCCCGAACCTTGTAGGAATTCAGTTCAGACTGGCCATCTCAGAGGCTTCCAGCTGCTGGCTCAGAAGGCCAAGTCCACATTCCTCACACTGGAATGTTTTGGATTCCACCAGGCACCCTTGAACCTCTCAGAAAATAACTGCCTACCCAGCAAATTCTTGAGCCTCCTTTGAAGTGTATCTTTCCCACTGTCCCGAGTTCTCTGCACAGGAGGGCCTCTGAGCTGGGACCCTGGGATAGATTCTCTATCTCTACTCCAGGGACCCTTGGAGGTGGGGAGAGGCTCCATGAGGAAGGACCCTAAAGCATATCTCCTACAGATATCCCTCCTTGGAACCTCCATCCCAGCAAGCTGGCCTGGGTCAATGTCCTCCACACCCCTACGCTATCCCCTCTCCATACCCATCCCTGGTACTCTCTGAGACTAACACATTCTCTCTTAGCAAAGTAAGTGAGCTTGTGACTATTTCTTAGCACAGGGTTCCCCTGCAGTAAACGGGCTGGCAAGCTAAGGCCAGATGTGGCTTTGTAAATAGTTTCCTTAGAACACAGGCATGCTCATTGGTCAGAGTTATCCACACAAACAGATGTGTACAGGAGTTACAACAAGATTTCCAGTAACTAACGTGCAACAGGGTGAGACCTGTAAGTGTCTGCACGGACTCTGCCTTTGTCGTGGTGGTCCTGTAATGGACATTATGCAGACAAGCCCATCTGTGAGCTGGAGTCACACTGACAGGACACCTCACTTGTGGGGTGCCAGAGTCATGCCCTTCTCCACCCTGTCTTCCCTAAGAGCAGAGTTCTGCAGCAAGGAGATTGCTGAGGAGCATGGTGGGGGAGGGGAGATGCACATTCTCTGGCTCTCTACAAGTGCACTTGTAGCTCTGTGCTTGGACCTGTCTGTCCCCAGCTGTGCGTGCGGCAGGCCTTCTCCACTCCAGGGCTGCCCGTGCATCTGGCTTGGAGGATTCACCACATTGTGGGGAAATGCTGGAAGATGACGTTTAGGTCCTGGATGGGAAATTGTACTTTGAGTCAGAACTGTAAGAACTTTCTCCAATGGATCGTTCTAGATTTATTTTTAGTTTATGTGTATGAGCGTTTGTATGTATGTATGTATGTATGTATGTATGTATGTATGTATGTATGCACAAGATGTGTATGCAGTGCCCAAGAAGGCCAGAAGAAAGTGTCAGATCCCCTGAAACTGGAGGTACAGATGGTTGTGAGCACCGTGTGAGTACTGGGAGGAGAACCTGGGTCCTCTGCAAGAGCAGTAAGTGCTCTTCACCACTGAGCCGTCCCCCCAGCCCCCAGTGCATCTTTAAACATTTGGCTTTTGCCCTTACAGTTAGTGCTTTGATCCGTCCAGAGTCTATTTTTTGTGCCTGACGTAAGGAATGGCTGTCACATTTTCATTGTCTCTAGGACAGCAATTATTCCAGCCCATTCACCAGAATGTACGCTGAACGAGTGAGGAAGCCACGCCGACCTTCAAACTAGTGTGATGACACATGAGACAGTTATTGACAACCCCGCTGACCAAGCCAATGAAGTTTTAAGCTGGCGGTAATGGCGGACTCCCAGCACTCGCCGGCCATCTTGCTGACTCAGAGACTTTCAGTAAGTGCCACATGCCTGCCTGGATATTTCTTCTGTTTTCCTTAGCTGACTTTTTGATCACAAGAAAGGACTTACTGCTGAGCAGTGGTGGCGCACACCTTTAGTCCCAGCACTCAGGAGGCAGAGGCAGGCGGATCTCTGAATTCAAGGCCAGCCTGGTCTACAGAGAGAGTTCCAGGACAGCCAGGGGTACACAGAGAAACCCTGTCTCAAAAAACAAACAAACAAAAAGAATTTTAAGTCCATTTTATTGATGGCCAGGCCAAGAGTGGGTCTGAGCCCCCGAAAAGTCTCCTGGTGTCCAAGTTCAGGGATACAACATTTTTTGTTTTGTTTTGTTTGTCCATGAGCCCAGCCTGCCATAGACGTTCAGTGTTGGCTAACCAGAGTAGCCACAAGGTGGGGTGAGAATGGTTTCTACAGGACACCCTGGGGTTGGCAGGGACACCAGACTCCTGTCACGAGGCTACCTCTGTCCCTTCCAGAGCTCACAGTGGGAAGTAAGCCCAGGCTCCCCCCCCCCCCCCCCCCCCCCATCGCTGGAGGCACAAGGCTATGGTGAGCCAGAAGGGAATTCTCCACCTTCCCGGAATCTGGGCTCACTAACAACAGCCCTGAGTCTGGAAGTGGAAGACTCAGCTCAAGCTGCAGAGACCTCCCTGCAAGGCTGTCCTGGTCGGTCCTTGGCCCCATCGGCCTAGCACACTGGGCAGGCTCAGCACAGGACCCCAGGGTGTGACTTAAAAGCCAAATCCGGAACATTTTTGACTTAAAAGTCAAATCATGAACGTTTTGATATTGTAGCCATCGCTTCCTGAAGCTCCTTTGGGTCCTTTCTTTCTAGGTCCAGTCCTGGCACAGGAACAGTATATGGGATGGTTTAGGGACCCCCATCCTGCTTTCCACTGTGAGTGCTGGCCCAAGTTCTTGACCACAGCCTCATTGCCAGAGGAGCTGGGGGGGCAGCCAGTCATAGTGAGAGGCTAGCAGCTCTCAGCCCAAAGGGGTCTGGGTTCCCTTGGGCTCAGCACACTCGTGCCCAGGAGCAGCGCACCTGTCCCGCCCAATCCCCCTGCCACACAGCTCTTGAGGGCACAGGTGGAGCCTCAGTGAAGCGCCCAGCTTTGCTGCAACTCATCCATCCTTTTATTTGCTCATTTGTTTGCTTCAGCTGTGCCTTGATTTCCCCATCTGTAAGGTGAGCAATACTCACTGCACAGCAAGGCTGTGGGTATGGTGGTGTGAGAGAGTCAAAATTAACGATGCTATTTGGCCTGATAAGATTGAGTCCCAGAAGACAGGCAGACAGGAGTGAGAGGAAAGCCCACCCACTCCCATCCATCCTCCTCAGGCTTGTCCACCCACATTCAACAGCCTGGACCGTGCCTTTGTCCAGAGTATCCGTGCTGTGTGGACTACCCTCCTGTTAAGTCATCTGCTTGTTGTCATTGTTTCCATATCCTATGCCTGTGTTCACATACAGGACTGGACAGTATTTGTGGCTTCAGGTGCCCATTAGGGTCTTGGCACACGCTCCCATGCATAAGCAGGGACTACCATATCAGGTTTATTTTTTATTTTTACATTGGGTTTTGGAAACAGCTCAGATGCTGCACTAAGGTATTCTTAATGCTGGCTGCCAAGCTAGATCACAGGCAGTTCTGGCTGCCATAGCTCCCCATAGGGAATGCCCATGAACTTGGCCCTGGGCTTAAATGGTCTCACTGGACTCGGAGTGCACCAGCTGCAATGAAGGAGGGGAAATAAGTCAAGCTGAGAGGTGGGGAGATGACTCAGAGGTTAAGAGCACTGGTTGCTCTTGCAGAGAACACAGGCTTGGTTCCCAGCACCCATATGTCAGCTCATAACCATCTGTAACTCTAGTCCCAGGGAATCCAATGTCCTCTTCTGATCTCTGTGGGCACTGCATGCATGTGGTGCACAGACATGCATGTAGGCAAAATACCCATATGCATAAAAATTAAATCTTTAAAAAATAAAAAATAGCCAGGCGGTGGTGGTGCACGCCTTTAATCCCAGCACTCGGGAGGCAGAGGCAGGCGGATCTCTGTGAGTTCGAGGCCAGCCTGGGCTACCAAGTGAGTTCCAGGAAAGGCGCAAAGCTACACAGAGAAACCCTGTCTTGAAAACCCCCCCCCAAAAAAATAAATAAATAAAAAATAAAAGTGAAGCCAAACAGGGCTGAATTAGCCAGGGTGGGCTGGTGACATGGTTCGGCAAGAAAAAGTGCTTGCTTCCAAGCCTGAAGTCCCGAGTTCTATCCCCGGAGAGAACTGACATCACAGATTTTCCACAGATGGTCTTATGGTTCCCAGTAATCCAGTCCCTGTTCCTCCCATGCCAAGTTCATCCCTAGGTGCTGCAGTGTCAATGTGAATCCAAATGGCCATTTCAAGTTCCAAATTTACCGATCCCTGATAGCAGATAGAATCTTCTGTTTCTGTGTGTCTCTGCCCATAAATACAGTTTTCCTCCTCCTTTGCATCTTTTCATTTATTTATTTATTTATTTATTTATTTGTTTATTTATTTATTGGTTTTTCGAGACAGGGTTTCTCTGTGTAGCTTTGTGCCTTTCCTGGAACTCATTTGGTAGCCCAGGCTGGCCTCAAACTCACAGAGATCTGCCTGGCCTCCCGAGTGCTGGTATTAAAGGTGTGTGCCACCACTACCCGGCCCTCCTTTGCATCTTTTTGGTTGTCTTGTTTTATTGCACTGCCTGAGCCTGCAGTGTGATGTGAAGTGCGGGGTGCTCACACCCTGGGCTCACCCCCACCTCTAGGGGTACTAGGAAAGAGGAAGTTCTCTTCCGCTCCTAGTGAGTAAGGGGGAGCTTTGGTTAGGGGCAGATGCAGAGCTGGATATGGTGCTGCAGACCTGTGGTCCCAGTGCTTGGGAGGCTGAGACAGGAAGCATGCGCACTCAGGCTAGCCTGACCCACATAGTGAAACGTTGTTTCAAAAACAAAATGCTAAACAAAACAAATTGCAAGTCAATATTAAGAGACAGGAGGACTCCCAACTCAGGCAAATCAGGGCCTTACAATGAGAGCCTGTTTGAACTCCAAGAGCGAGCAAACATGTGTATGGCAGATTTTGTCAAAGCTTTTTTCATGATTATTAAGGTGATATGCAGATTCTCACCTTTCATGTATTAATGTAGCAAATTACATTGATTTTTAGTTAAAATTCATTATTATAACTGTGTATGATGAGCATATCATACATAATGGGCAAATATGTGCATAGATAGAGGCCATCGGACTTTAGTCCTGGTATGATCCTTGTCTTCCTTGGGCTCAACTGATTCATCTGAAAACTGGGTCAGCAGTGCTTGTGGCAGGCAGATGGTTGCCTTGACAACTAAATGAAGTCATGTCTTAGGATTACTATTGCTGTGATGAAACACTAAAACCAAAAGAAGGTTGGGGAGGAAAGGGTTTATTTGGCTTACACTTCCATATCACTGCTCATCATCGAACAAACTAAAACAGGGCAGTGATAAGTTTTAAATCCTCAGTTGCTGGGTTCCCACCGCTGCTGATGTAATACGCCAAACCAAACCCAATTAATAAATCCAGGTTTAATGAGCAAAGCAATCGTGGGTGGCCCTTGAGAAGGCTGGGGAAGGTTCCTAGGGGAAGGGTCACAGGAGAAGAGTTACATGGCAAATATGGCTACCAGGCTTTAAGTAACCTGTAGGCATGGTCTTGAGCAGCCCCAGGCAGGGGCTGGCTTTTGGTGAGCTTTGAGGGAGCAGGGTCTGGAATGGGAGGGTGGCTCTAGGGGAAGAGCTGAGTTTGGCAGGAGGGAGGAGAAAGAGATTTGTGGGGAAGTTGAGGTGGAGTTTCCACCAGAACATTCCCGACTCCTTGGGTATAGGGGCGCTGGTTCAAGTCTAGCTGCTTCCTGAGGGCATGGGGTGACATGTCCAGGTTGGCGTAGCCTGTAGGTGTCTGTAAAACAACTGGAACAGACTTACAACTTGGTGTAATAGCAAAAGGGCTAAAAATCCATAATTTTTTTTTTTTTTTTGGTTTTTCAAGACAGGGTTTCTCCGTGTAGTTTTATCTTGCTCTGTAGACCTAGGCTGGTCTCAAACTCACAGAGATCCGCCTGCCTCTGCCTCCCGAGTGCTGGGATTAAAGGCGTGTGCCATAGCCACCTGGCTTAAAAATCCATAGAAATTTAAGGACTCCTAAAAACTGTCTGTAGTCAGTGCTCTATCGGTCTATCAAAACTGCATTTATAAACCAGTTATCCTGTATGGAGTCTGTGAATGAGGCACACCTGTCCGTATTTTTAACAGGAAATTTATTAATGAACTATCAAGGTGCTTGCAACCTTGGGACTGGGGGCTGTTAAACTGGTACCCGAGTCATAAAACAGCATCAGATCTGAGCAGGATCAATTTAAGCAGAAGAGAGACAGTCTTCCAGCCACCCAGGCAGCAATCCCAAGTCTCTCCGTGGTCTTTGGGGGACAAAAGCCCCAAAAGCAGTATTTGCCTTTAGTTAGCTGCCAAGCCTAGAAGATCTGACAGAATTTTTGTAGGGTAGGAATTTGGAGAGACTGACCCACCTTGACTTTGTAGCACGGGGCAATCGATCCCCCACTGTTGTATTTATTTAGTCTGGACAGGATCTCAGCAGCAGTGTAAGGCAGCTTTTCACTGCATGGCTGGCCTTGTCACACCGGAAGCAATTCCCCAGGTGTAAGTTCTTCTGCGGCCATCTGTCTTCTTGGAAAAGATACAGGATGCTGCCAGGAGCTGACAAGTCCCTTTATCATAAAAAGCTTTTATATTAAATGCCATATTCTCAGGTCTCTAAAGGTGTTGACTGGGGGAACAAAACCCGCTAGGTATATCATCAGATTCAGCAAAGCCCAGCGGCAAATCCCGAGCCCTGACAGCTAGTTGTAATAATCAGCTGAGCTATAACCAAGACACACAACACACAAATCCAGACATCCAGCATAAGTTAAAACAAGCACGCAGTGACCATATATTTATACATTTCCATTCAGGCAGGAACCTGGAGGCAGGAGCTGATACAGAGGCTATGGAGGAATGCTGCTTACTGGCTTGCTCTTCATGGCTTGTTCAGCCTGCTTTCTTGTAGAGTCCAGGACCACTAGCCCAGAGGTGGCCCAACCTACAATGCAACCCCTCCCCCATCAATCACTAGTTAGGAAAAAGTCAGACCTTATGGAGGCATTTTCTCGATTGGGATTCCCTCTTTTCAGATAACTCTAGCTTGTGTCAAGTTGATATAAAACTAGCTAGCACAATTAGTAAAGCTTAGGCCCTCACAGGATGCAGGGAAGAAGGAATACTCCAGCAGTGAGGTCTCAGACAATCTAGAGTGACATCCCAGCCGGTCTCCCTTCCCTGTGACTGAGATTCATTTCAGCCCAGGATACAGTCTCAGGTTCCCCGCCCCTGAGAGTACGAGACCCAGGCTGGCAATCCCAGCTCAGATTCTTAGAGGTCCCTGCCAGCCAGGCCTAATTCCCTGTCCTGTCTGGAGCTGCAGCTCACCCAACGAGGAGGACGGGGTCAAGGCAGCACCCCCATGGATACAGACCTAATCCCAGCCCTGTTCCCAGAGAACTGCCGTGGGCTGTGAGTGGATCCATTCTAGCGCCCTTTCAACTAGGCATGTAGGAGGCGAAGAAGAGAGGAAGACAGGGAGGGAAGGAAGGGTGGAAGAGAAAAGGAGGGGAGGAAATATGGAGGAGGAGATGGCTTCAGAACTCAGCGGGAGGCTCTGGGTGGCTCTCTGCAGTCACCCTCTGCCTCTGGGCCTCCTCCTCTCACACTCCTCGTGCTTGGGCTTCGCCTTGTTTGCTCTGGAGTGCTCCACAGCAGAACAAATCATTGCCACATGGCCCAGGATTTCTGGAGAGTCGAGCAGCTAGAGACATTCTTCCTTGCTCACTTCCCAGTGGAGATGCTGCCTGGCTGGTGGTCAGGGATTCCTCCGGGCTCAGGTAGGAAGAAAGGCCATAGTGCACTGTGGAAGGCAGCCTCACTCATGGGAAGGCACGGCTTGTCCCTGGCTCCTTGCAGGCTCAGTGCTGGAGGTATCACCAGGGTAGTGGGTAATTGCTGGTCCAGCACGTTAGACAAGAAGCTGGTGTGTCCTGCCAGGCCACAGGCTGACTCCTTGACCGGTTGCCATTTGGGCCATGGTGTGGAAGCTCCTTCCCAGGCCAGTTCCTATTCCTCCCAGCTGCCCTCTGCAGGGGAGCTTCAGTGGGCTGGGCTGGTAGGCAGGCCCCACCCAACCAGGCTAGCATCATCTCCATTTGGAGTTCCAAATGTTTCACTCACCCAAAAACTGGCTTGAGGTCTGCAGACGTGGGCCCATTGGAGCCTCCCTGTTGGAGAGGCTAAGAGCCAGGCCTGCAGCCCTCTCACGCCTTGGCCTCTCTGCTTATACAGCAGAACTGCTGTGTCCCTGGCCCTGGCTGAGGGAGTAGAAGGGACTGGCCAGGTCACATGAGGACCATGGGATGTGGCAGAGCCCAGAATCAAAGGCAAGCTGGGTCAGTGGGCACCGAGTAGTGCGGGGTCCTGGCCATACTGTGTGCTCTGAGCCTGTCTTGCTTCTGCCTGGTGTGGGGAACGGTCCTGGCTTGCACTTTGATTTTAGCTGACCCAAGGCCTGGCCAGGATGCTAGCTAATGGGAAGTTAGAATGCCCTGAGGAACCTCTCTGGTCGGTCTGCTCTGAAAGCATCTCTGCACCCAGTGTCTGCATGGTGTTGGGGCTGCTCACAGGAGGCTTCACTCCCTGTACGTGGGAGTCTCAGGCGGGCCCCGATTCACTTGAGTGCCAGAGCACATGGGCCTAGGCAGGCTTGGGCTCCAGCTCTGGTGATGTAGGTTACTTGAGCAAATGCCTTGCCATCTGCGTCTGCAACTTATCACCAGATGGAAGGATAAGAGCAAAGATACTATCTTTCAGGCCATCCAGCTGGTTCAGGATTAAGTCCGGAATGGCAAGGGTAGGTCTGCTTCCCACCTCCCTCAGAACCAAGGAGTCTGAGCCTAGATCCAGGTCCACTGACACTGCTGGCTATCCGGGGCCTTTACATTGGCTATTCTTGCACTGGAGGTCTCCGAGCCATGCTTGTACATGTGGGGAGGGCAGATCACTAGGCCACAGTCCCCCACTCAAGTCTCAGCAGATGGTGCCTTGCCCCATGTGACCTACCTGTGCCAGCTCAAAGCCAGCCAGTGTCTGATCCCAAGTGACCTCTGAAGCGATCTCACATTCTAGAGTGTCTTCCCACCTCCTCCAGCTCTTCTGGGGTGTGTGCGGGGTGGGGGTGGGGTGTCAGGATAACTGGCTTGTGGCCATCACTCATCCGTTTCCACAGCCTCTTCCTGTGTCTGTATTCATCCCCAGGGACACTCACTTTGTTAGGATCCACCCTAACCCCACATAGCCCATCATATCTATGAAGGCTCCATTTCCAAACCAGGTTGTTGGTTTTTTTTTTTTTTTTTTTTTTTTTTTTTTTTTTTTTTTTTGAGACAGGGTTTCTCTGTGTAGCTTTGCGCCCTTCCTGAAACTCACTCTGTAGCCCAGGCTGGTCTCAAACTCACAGAGATCCGCCTGCCTCTGCCTCCTGAGTGCTAGGATTAAAGGCGTGCGCCACTACCGCCTGGCTCCAAACCAGGTTATATTTGAAGTTATGGGCATCTGAGCTTTTGGGGGGGGGGGAACCTGATTCACCCACTTGGGAGTGAGGTGGTGTCAAAAGGAAAGGAGACTGCTATGTGTGAATGTGCATGCCCCCCAAGGCTTGTGTTTGACAGATGGTCACCAGTGACAGATCCTCAGGTGCTTGGATGTGGGACAGTCTGGATATAGGGTGTGGTTGGCAGACACTGGGCCTCCTCGATCCTTACTCATTGGTACTCGTGTTTGACCAGCCTGTTCTGGTTGTGGGCAGGGCTGTGGCCTGCCTCTCACCAGTAACAGGCCATCACCCCTGTGATGTGACACAGGTGGGAACTGACCTGCTGCTGCTGCCAGCTGGCCTGTGGAGAACATGGCCACGAGAACATGGACACGGATCCTCCCCAGTCTAACCTCTGCTGAGACCTCAGTCCTGGGCCTTAACTTGGCTGCAGCCAGGAGGGACCAGAGCATGAAAGTCCACCAAGGCTGTGCTTGTCCCTGCTGTACTGCTCTAAGTCCCCAGGTTCATTGCCATTTGCTGCACATCAAAAGACAAATCATCTGAGGGTCCCTCCTTGCTGACCCGAGGCCGGGAAGATGCCCAGGGCCCTTACTGGTACGTGCTCTGAAACACAGCAGCCCTCACCACCAACGCCGAGTTCTCGTCTTGTGGGTCACAACAATTTTTGAAGACTCAGAAGCCAAACGTCTCTGATGGACCCAAGGTGGTCATACTCCAGGCAAACCCTGAGTTTACGCACAAGTGTGTGCTTGTATGCAGTTAGCCTGGGATGCATGCTCACCAGCCATTATTGCACTGTGACTTTGGGCATTTCCTTCTCACCTCTGAGCTCACTTGCTCGTTTACCTGCTCCTCTGGTCCTGTCACTAATGTGGTAGAATATGGGTTTAACAGAAAGTCCAATGCAGCAGGCCTGTCAGGGGACATAAGCATGGCCCACCTCCTCCATGTACACTTCCCTAACCTGCTCACATTCTTCCCATGCAGGGGCTTCTGGAAGCTGTCCTCACTGAATGCAGCCATGGGGAGATTGTGAGCCCACGGCTCATTCTGAACGAGTTCTGCAGTGTCTTTCCCCTGAACCCAGGCTTCAGCATTGAGACTTTGTGAACTAGAAAAGGTGGAAACCTAAGTCTGCTGTTCCCCCTCTCAGTCTAGCTGCCTTAACCTGGGGCTCCAGTAAAATCTGAGGGAGGGCCAAACCCATTGGCAATGGGGGCCCTGCCTTACTACATCCTTGAGGACCATGGTTAGATTTCCAGGCACCTGCAAGGTCTGATCTGAGACCAAACGCTGCCTCCTCAGACACAAAGCCAGGCTGGGAAAGGGCTCCGCAGCTTCGGGGCTCCCATGGACCTGGGAGATAAGGCAGAGGCTGCCCCGCTTTGAGTGAGCCCTGGTTCCTGAGGACACACAGCCTAGCACGTCCAAGGGAGTGGTGGCGATATTGCCTGGGTGCAGATCACCATCACTGCTCCAGGAGTTGTGGCTGCCAAACTGGCAAGGAAAGAGGCAGGAGCAAGCCCTGTGGGTTCTCATCAGCTGGGCTCAAGACTCCACAGTGGCCGCCCTGCCCCAGGATGATGCAGAGCCCTCAGCTCTCAGAATAAACTTCATTCTTTTCACTCAGATGACATTGGGATATTTCTACCACATCGTTTCAGAGGCTGGTCCCCAGGACCGTCAGCAGAGATAAAGTGAGTGCCACCTTTTGTATAAGACCAAAAATAAATTTAAATGGAAATAACTTTTTTCTCAAAGGAAAAACTGTCCACCACTTCTGGGGATAGGGTGCCAGAGAAGGGTACAGACGAGGCAGTGTTCACTCTGAGTCCTGCCTCGGAACACAGGGTGGCAGAGTATGACTCTGGAAGCTGTTCTCTCTAGGACACTGATAATGGCCTCACAGAAAGTCTTGTACCTCTGCTTACAGGAGCCTGTGATCACCCTGCAGCAAGCTCCCAGGCAGAGGGAACCTGGGGCCCAGAGCCCTGAGAATAAGAAGACCACATGTTTAGAAGCTCACACAGTGGCTCTGGCGTCAGGGCGGTCTGAGAAGGGCTGAGCAGGCTCCACAGCCTGGAGATGTGTGTCAGTGACTGATGGTGGCTATGCACACTGACAAGGTCACACCGACGCCAATTCGGCCCCAACAGGGTGTCACCAGGACAGGGGAGACAGGTAGCAGAGCCACAGAGCCACCAGCTAGAGATCACTGAGGAAGTGACTCGGAACCTGCCTCTGCTTCTTCGAGGTCTGAGATGGGCGCAGTTCCTCGGGGCCATGGGCAAAGGGGCAGCGGGCAGCAGGCAGCACGCAGCCATCAGGATGGTGAGTGAAGAACCAGCAGATGCGCGTCTTGAACACCTCTGCAGGCAGGCTCCGCTTGGCTTCTGGAGGCTTTTCCTTCTGCAACTCTCGCCGCCAGTCACGGATGTGAACTCGCCCATTCCTAACTGAGGTTTAGAACAAAAGGCCTGAGTGTTATTAGTGTACAGAGACTGAAAAGCACCAGCTTGTGGAGAGTCCTGACAAAGGGGTGCAGGGTCAAGGGGAAGACTTGCAGCCATGAGTCCTGCTGGACAGGATCTGGGTGCACAGAGTACAGTAATCAGGAAATGGCCAGGGTGGCCCACTACCCTCTGCCACTTCATTGTGAGGAGCCAACAGCTCCATGTGAAACTCTGCCAAAGCAACCAAACCTTCTGGCCTCCCCAGTGCCGTAAAACTACCTGTAGCCAGCATGGCGGGGAATAAAAGTGCCTCATTGAGGGAGTCTGGCTCACCGACTTCCAGAACTGAACTGAACTGAACTGAGTGTCTGAGTGAGCACAGCTTCCTGTCGGCTCTGGGATCCCCTGTGGTATGGCCCCAGTGAGCCTGGCTGCTGCCATCAGCAGCCTGGGAGTAAATATTTCCCTTGGAAACCTGAGCAATGAGTCCTGAGAGGACCCTATGGACCTAGAACACAGGAAAGGGTTCATCCTCAGGAATGGGCTGAAGCCCCCAGGGTCAAGTGGCACCATATGTAACCACCTCCCTCAGGCTGAGGTTGATCTTCCCTGAACTAAAGCCCAGGTTAAGGTCGCTTCAGGACACTTGGAGACGTTTCCAAGAGCAGAACTTCCCAGGGTAGCACAGGATACAACTCGAGTTACTGTGGGCCCAGAACTCTCTGAACTGTGCTCAGAGGAGCATCAGGGGCATCTTCCAGAAACAGGCCACCTGACTATAAGTGGCCAGGAGTCCCTGTCCCTGTTGGAAGTTTTGACATGTTTAAACAATCTGAAGCCAAGCCACAGTGGACATGAAGCCTGCCCTCAATGTTGATTTAGGCCTTCTCTATGGACATAGTGGCCAGCAGGGGAACCTCCCCAGATGGCTATGAGCTAGTAGCATGCCTAGGCACACTTTTGGTTGCTATTTGCAGGGTTATGTGATCAGGCCCAGTCATAGGTATAAAGACCAAAAGGGAGCACTAATAATAACACAGGAATCTGGAGGGCAGGAGCCAGGCATCGAGTATACACAGCATGCCAATCTGCCCAGTTTGTACCAGGATGCCAGGCAGCTCCCTGTTGGCCCCACAGCCATCACTCTGGGAAAGATGGTGTCAGGCGCCAGAGCGGTGGCCCTCCAGGGCACATGCCAGCCATTCAAGTCAGACCATCAACAGCTCTCCTCTGGGAAATGTGCTACTAATTTGAAATGGAATCACAGGAACAAATTTGCTGTCTTCCCAAGCCCCCAACTCCTGCCTCCTGCTGGGGGCTTGTGGGACTGCAGAGAAACAGAACTCTCCACCCATTAGCTGCTGGACAAAGCAGCCTCTGGCTAGAATGTACTGAGACCCAGGGGACAGGAAGAGCATTGAGGGTGTGTCCTGTTTTCAGGAACATCAATGCCAGGGGACTGGCCTGGATTGTCAGCCTCGATGGGGACCTTGGGTAAGTCACCAACTCCTCTGAGCTATGTCCAATCCTCTAGACGGGGAGGTTGCTTCGCCAGCAGACAGGAAGAGACAACCATGCAGGCCCTGGGAAGGGGCGGAGCTGAGGCAGGTCAGTCCTGACATGGCACGGACACATAGTGTTCACATGAGCTGACCTAAGCCATCTGAAAGCTGGCTTCCTCTGGAGCACACACTCCTCCAGATGACCCAGAGTCACAGTAGCTAAAAACAAAACAAAACCCCATCCAGAGATAAGCCCCAGCTTCAGCACATACTTTCTGCATGACTGCAAAGAGAATGCTCACGTGGCTCTGGATCCCCAAGTCTTCTACTCAGAAATGATTCCAAAACTAACTGCCCCCCAAAGTGAACTGCACAGAGAAGCGGTTAACCCCATACACACATATTTACACTGGACAGGAGCGATGGTCCTTCACGAAATCAAAGAAAACATGTGGGAAACAGAGAGGCCCCTCAGGCTGTAGTATTTTAATGGATTAAAGCTTTGTAGATAAGCACAGATTCCAGGCACTGGACCGCTCATCTGGACATCTGGGTGTGGGGCTCTGGGTTTCAGCAACACCTCCAGGGGACTATGACAGGCCATTCCTGCACCCGCCCATGAACAAAATTCACCCAAGTGAAGGCCAGTCAGCTGGACAGAACCAAATCCAACTTCCCAAGGAAAATTGGACCACCAAAAGGCAGGTGTGTAAACCGACACAGCCATGCCCTGACATGGGAGAGCACTTGACACCCACATCCCAGGTGTACACACGCAGGCAGCGAGTACACACATGTTCCAATACATTATTCAGGAGCACCTGACCCCCATGTTCTCATGTGGGTTTTTCACGTACATGGGACAGCACACATCTGTGCTCGGATATGAGGCAGCACACCCCTTGCTCTCACAGACGATGACATCAGAGAGGAACATGGGACCCTCTAATCCTTAGTCTAAGATCTAAGGTGGGAACTGTTTCCAACACCTGTGTCCCCATCAAGGCCCCTTCCTCATCACCGTCAGTCAATGGCCCTTCGTGGATACAGGTAAGGCTGACCCCAACCTGCCTCAAGTCCCACACTGTTAGGATGAGGTGCACAGTGCTGACCTCTGGCTTCTGGTGGCACACCAAAGAACCAGTGCTGAGCTGACAGCATCTCATGCCATCACCTAGATCCACTGAGCGCAACGCTGCAGTCTGAGTGCCAATGGGCCACAGGTCCCAGAAGCAGAGACTAGAAGCCAGGCTGCTCCTTCCCAGGCCACTTGGGTATCAACCCTCTATGCTAGTCACAGAAGCCACAGTTCTCTGGCCCCTGCAACAGCAGCTTACTACCCAATCTAGACCCTCACATACACCATCCCACTGACCAAAACTCCCCTGGACCTCTTCACTTCCCAGACTCCTCTCCTCCTGGTCCCAACAGGAGCATCACCTCCTAAGGAAAGCCTTTCTACGTAACTGAGCCCAAGTGGATACCTGTGCTGAAGGCCTATTTGAGGAGCAAGAAAAGAAGATGCCTGCTGTGTCTAATGCTGTACAGGGAAGCATGCGGGGTGAATGCACGCCCAGTGGGCTGCGCTGGCTAGACTACGTCAACCTGACACAAGCTAGAGTCATCTAAGAGCAGGCAACCCCAGCTGAGAAAATGCCTCCACAAGACTGGGCTGTAGGCAAGCCTGTAAGGCATTTTCTTAACTAGTGACTGATGTGGGTGGGCCTAGTCCACTGGGGGTAGGGCCACCCCTGCGCTGGTGGTCCTGGGTTCTATATAAGAAAGCAGACTCCGCAAGGCATCGAGAGAGAGCAAGCCAGTAAGAGGCACTTATCCACAGCCTCGGCATCAACTGCTGCCTCCAGGTTCTGTCTGGTTTGGGTTCCTGCACTGGCTTTCCTCAATGGACTACGATACGTAAGGCAAACAGACCCTTTCTCCCCAGGTTGTTTGGTCATGGTGTTTATCACAGCAATGGTAACCCTTCCTAAGAATGGAATGTACTTTAAAGGGAGACACACTCCATGAAACAGGAGTGGCCTGTGGGAGGGCTGGTGAGAGGACTCGGGCCCTGCAGCTCTTCCCGTCTTGTGCTAGTCCTACACGCTCATGACCTCATGGCACTGTCTACACCTCAGGCTTCTGGGTGGACACTGTCATACTCCACTCCCCGTCCTTAGACTGAACACTCCCACAGGGCAGGGATGGGGCCATGACAAATGAGAATGCGCGCTTTTATCTCTGGAGCTATGGAATCCAGTGCTGAAGCAGAGTCAAGCCTCAGTCTACCAGGAGGGCCACTCAAGAGTCCCAAGTCCCTGTGCCAGGCCCATAAGGTGGAGGCATCAAGCAGAGACTAGGAGAAGGCTCATGTCCCCAGTCTGTCTGATGGGCTCTACAGCTCCACATGCTTCTTGTTGCAGGAGACAGAGGTGAACAGATGTTCTTGTAGTGACACAAGATGCAGCCAGCAAACTTCGACCACCAGCCCTATATGAGGAGTAGGCACCACAGAAGCAACGGAGGTTCAGGAGCATACCCTAGAGAGGAGCCACCTGGACCAAGGCACAGGGAGCCTGAGCCGAGGCCAGAGTGTGCCTAGAGAGGATGGCTATGGCCTCACCCTAAGATATGGGCTAGTGGTGGCCTAGGTGGGCACAGGGCCGCCATAATGTCCACTTGGTTCTTCTGACATCTAGGAAGCCCCTAAGTGTCACAGCCATTGGGGACAGAAAGCAGAGTTCTACAGAATACACATGGAGGAACTGCTGGGGACAAGCAGGATAGACAGTGTATGGTGACCTCATAGATTTTACCTTCAAACACCTGATGGCTGTTCCTGAGCAGGGTCTGTAGGCCTCCACACTCCCGCTTCAGTCGCTGCAGGGTCTCTGGGTTCAGTTCCGCAGCCACTTCTGCCAGGGAAAGGCTCCCTGTGGAAAAGTAGGTATTCGCAAACAGCACAGGTTACAAGCCTGTAGCCAGCATAGACTGTCAGGTCCCAAAGCCAAACCCTATCCTGCAGCTTCAAGTCCCCTGCGTGCTTCAGGTACAGGATCCTGGTGTATAGTTTAATGAAACCACATCTTACAACCATAGGACACGAGGTGGCAGTCACCCCAGTCACAGTGACACAGTGTGCCAGCATGCAGGACCACATGCTTCCACTGAACAGGCTGAGCATCAAGTAAGTCCACCAACACCTGGTGGGGTGGCCCAGCCCCCACATTCTTGGTACAATACAAATGAGATACAGCCCAGAGCTGAGGAGGCAGGGCCAACAGGCAAGCCTTTTGTTATATCTCCTGGCCAAGCTGGCATTAGAGCTTTGCAGGGCACTGCCCACATGGTGGGCTGGAGTGGGAGGTGTGACACAGAATGGCAGGTATCAGTGAGGTCTCTTCCATTCACGATGCTGCTCAAGACCCTGCGCACACGTAGAAACACTCTGATCAGACACCCAGTGACAATGAAGTCTATTCCGACTAAGATAACAATGGGTCTCCCTGGTGCTTTTGCCAAGAATCACCTTCCTGCATCTTGCAGCTCACCTATGTCTCCCAGTAAAGCTGGAGGCTAAAAACAGCCCAGTCTCCACAGCAGTCAGGCAGTAGCAGCACTACCTGACCCAGACCTGAGGGACTCCTGCCCAGTGTCCAGCAATGGCACACTGAGATGCCCAGGCCTCCAATAGGCAGAGTGGGGAGAGGCTGTCTGTGGGCTCAAAGGCCCAGGACCACTCCTTCCTTACAGAGATGTTTCTCACCCAGGGGCACCTGGGAGCCTCCAATGAGCCCAGGCCTCTGGACACCTGTCAGTGAAGGTATGGCATCCTGGTATTCCACCTGGTACTGGATCTAGGTCTGAAGGAGGGTCCAGCTAGCTCAGGGCTCTCCATCCCAGGCACAGCCCAAAGCCCCCCAGTTGCCATCACTTCCTCTGTTAAACCAGGAATCCTGCTACACAGCACACTCAAGAACTTCCACACCATCCCAGTGCCCTGTGTTCTTCCAGCCTTGCTGGGAAACCTTGCCTGCCTCCCTCTGCAGAGACCCCATATTAGCATCTAAACAGCAAAGCTAGCCCCAAACCACAGAGCGATGGTTCTTCAAGTTACATGGCCCCCTGAGCCAAGGCCACTCTGGCCAGTGTCCCAGAGGGCCTCCCAGGATTGGTTAGTTCTGAAGGAGAACATACAAAAAGGTCCTGCCATGTCACATGTGGGAGATGAGAGGGTAAAGAGAAGAAACCTGGACCCAACAGTCACAGATGAGGATGTGGCATGGGGGATGAGAGTGTTGTCACTCTGCTCTAAGCTATGCTGGGGGCTACTTGCTCCGGTGCAGGGTGAGAACTAGACAACATCCACAGCTTCCGGTGCAACCCTGGCTCTAGTCAGCAGATGGCCCCATACTGCCCTCTGGTGGTCGCAGGTGGAAGGAAGGGGTGCAGCTGAAAGCTTTGACAGCCTCAACTTTACATGTAAAGCAACCCTACTTTGCCTGTTTCTAACAGGTAGGTTCCAGCCAATGAGCAATCAGATGCAACTGTCTCTTACACGGCAACAGTCTTGTATTTAGGGATTGCAGAGAATGAAAGTATTGAATTTGCATTCAAGGAAGTGGGGCTTTTGACACTCGGTGACCTGCTCTCTGGTTGTATCATTTCTAAGGATTGAACACCAGCAGCCCTGGCCTCCACCTTCCTCCTCTGAACAGCAACTATGGAGAGCTGTTCACTCCCAGCCTCTGGGTATGCTGAGCTACAAAGACCCACAGTCCACGCTGGCTAGTGAGCCTGTCCTGGAGGGTGGGGCCTACCTCCTCCATTCCAGGTCTTCGGACTCCCATCCTCAGAGCTCCCCGTGTTTAACTTCTTTCCATCTAACAACAAATTTGCCACTTGTAAAACCACTTGGTCAATGAAGTCTTGAGGGAGGGCAGCACAATTCCTCACACGCTCGGCCTTTTCTCTAGGGCAGAACCCAGGCATCCAGAGCCCGGGAGCTGGGGCTGCGCCTCCCTCAGCAGCCCGGCCATCAGGCATGCACTCAGCCTCAAGGTCAAAGGTCCTGTGACTGTCTTGATGATCAGCATCGTGGGCAGCAACCTGGGGTACAGAAGGCGCATGTCCCTCAGCAGGCGAGCTCTGGGGGTGGCCCTGTCTGCTGTGGAGGTACCGTGTCCTCTGCTCATCCATCCAGACCTCTGCAGAAGGCAGGTATGTTCTGGATTTCCCAATGAGGCAGACCTGTGTTTGAAGAGACATTGTATTACAACATTCGCCATGGAGAACTTTTGTGTTGAAGAACAACTCACACCAAAGTTTTAGCAATCTGTCATAAGAAGAAAGAAATCCTTGTTTTAGCCTTTTGGCTGTACTTGGGATGGACTCCAAGGCCTTGCGCATGCTGGGAAACATTACCCACTAAGGTCTACCCTAAGCCCTGAAATACCAACAGAAATGATTTAAAAATAAAAAAGCTAACAATAAAAGCTGCTAAGGAATGTGGGTGCAGATCTATGGAAGGTGCAAGCTAGCTCAGGGTTCAAAATGCTTCACTCTGGGTGGTCTTTACTAGGCCTGCCTTTGCCCCAGGGGTGACACAATTTACCTTTGAAAGTCCCCAGGGATCTGTGAGAGAACAGGCTGTCTATTAACCTGCTAGCATGACACTTGGAACAATGTAGGTGCCCAATGCATCTAAGGAACTTCCTCCACACTCTCCTTCTGGTCATTAACTCCTGAGTTAGAGTGCACACCAGCAAAGGGAGCCAGTGGAATTCCATTAGGGTCACCCAGCCCTGCCATGTGCTCTGGGTTTGGAGCAGAGCAGCATCTGATGTGTTTAGTCCCACCAGCTGTGTGGCTGTCCAGCACTTACTGGGCACCTCCCACACCATCCGACTGTAACACTAGGTCAGAGACTGCATGAGCTTCCTTGGTTATCCATGAGGAGCAGCGAACAGCAGGCGCAAAGCACAGGTCTCTGACACCCCAGACTGAACCTTCTCCAACCCAGAGGAGCAAGACTTGCCAACATGGTGCCAGCCTGAGGATGAGCTCTGAAGGAAACTTCTGAAGGAGCCCCAAGCAGAGCACACTCCCTGGCCCTGTGTTTGCCCTGGCACATACCCGCTTGGTAGAAGGAATCCTGAGGCAGTCCTCCTGCATGTGGAAGCCACAGGAAAGCCCCACCTCCAGCACGAAGTCCAGGTACTCTCGGTACTGTGTCTTCCTGCTCTGCCGCCGGCGGTATCGCCCCACAAAGTCAAAGAAACAGCAGGGCAGGACGAAGAACCGGCAGGTGTAGGAAGACCTGGAGGAGGAAGAGACCCAGGAAGTCCTCAGGAGCCCAGCACAGACAGACCCAGGAAGACCCTAGGAGTCCAGCACAGACCCAGGAAGACCCTAGGAGTCCAGCACAGACCCAGGAAGACCTGAGGAGCCCAGCACAGACCCAGGAAGATCCGAGGAGTCCAGCAGAGACCCAAGAAGACCCAAGGAGCCCAGCAGAGACCCAGGAAGACCCGAGGAGCCCAGCACAGACCCAGGA
>CABHPP010119229.1:29551-47179 GCA_902168425.1 Peromyscus attwateri | reverse complement strand
TTTTTTTTTTTTTGGTCATTTGGTAGGTTAGTAATGTTTGTCATTGTTTAGGGAGTACGTTGAAAGTTGTTCTTGGTTATGCTTAGGGAGGAAAATAAGCAAAGGGGGATAGATTCAGGGATTTCTTTCTCTCTCTCTTTCTCCCTCTCTCATTTTTTTCTGTCTTTCTTTCTTTTTCTTTCCTTTATCCTTCTTTCTCTCCTATTTAGTGGAAAAAGGGAGGCTATAGGAATGATAGGATAAAGGATTTGATTATTGAATCTATTTTTAAACTAAAAGTATCTACTAGTCTCAAATATTTTACATTAGTATGGATTTTTATATATTGATACAAAATTAAGGTTATTTTTGTTATAATATATGATAGATACATTTCTACTCTTGTTTAAAGTACTATACCTATGCAGCTCATTTAAAAGTGAAATGTAAAGGTCTAGTCCTTGAAAGCAACTACTAAGAACTTTTTAGGATAAAAAAATGCAGGTTAGTAGTTAGTCATCTATAAAAAAAAATCAAACTTGTAGTCAAGTTAGGTGTGGTTTCAATGTTAAAAAGAGATATATTTTAGACAGATAAGTAGTATTCAAACACTTTGGAGAGCTATAGACTATGGCCTTTAATATGTTTTAATAACACAAAGCTTTCCATAACAGTGATATATGGCAGCACTAATCTACTTCAGAGGTGATGAGGGGCATCAAAGAATCTCCATATGGGGAGTTTCCTTTAAATCTGAAAAAGGGAGCCCATTGTCAAAAAACTCCTCTTGCCTCAACTGCTGACAGTATGCCATCCAAATTGGACAAGGAAGAAACAAACAAAGTTGACTGCTGAACTTTGCTAAGATAAGGTAGAACTGTCCTTCAAAATTCCTGCTTCACTAAAAAGTCTGTCAGATATTCTAGGCCAAAAATGCAAATGATCTCATGTGCATCAATATTTATAGGCACCAAGAATAAATAAATTAGGTACCTGTTGTCTTTGCACCACAATCACATCTCATACATTTTGAAAAAAGAAATCTGAAAAAATAATAAAATAAAATAAGAACAAAAACAAATAAATTCATAACCTCACTAGATATTGGTTTAGTAGAATGTGTGCATGTTAAAAATTTATCAAAATATGTTTGATAACTGTCCACTTATCTGCATTTATGATATCCTAACAAAAAAGAAATACATGTTTGTACACCAATGTACAACATAAAGAAAAGTATGCATAGTTAAAAAAAAAACAAAGTTAAGAATAGCATTTCTGGTTTCAAGGAGTTGCTAAATCATTCATTGCCTTTTATCTATCCATCATAATGTGGATCCAATTAACTGACAAATATGTGGTTTCCAGAAATGGATAAAATGTCTCTTCTTATGAAGTTTGCCTACCAAGAGAATGTAAATGCCAACACTTTTTAAGTATTTCACTCTAAATCAAATATACATGGTTTCTTAGTGATTGTCACTTTCAATCAATCACATTTACCACATCCTATCCCCTTCTTTCATAAAATGACTGTATGGGCACCAGGAGATTAGCTTGCAGTGTCTCTTCAGAGAATATGACTTTGAAGAGAAAAGATGTAGAGAAGGAAAAAATGAAGAAAGGAAGGAAGAGAGGGAGGAAGGGAGAAAGGAAGGGAGCGAGAAAAAGGGAAAGCAAGTGAGAGAGAAAGAGAGAGTTCAATATAAATTTAGTAACTAAAGAGTGTATCTTTAATACCTTTCATACAGAGATATGAAAATCAAATAATATTAGTGGCCCTAACCAGTTAAGAGTCAATTAAATTGAAATTTATTATGTCTCTATTTAAAACTATTTTGATGAAGCCTATTTTTGGCTTTGCAAAGATGATTTGCTTCATGTTCGCTAATGCAAATGCCAAACACTAACGTCTTTTTTTGCTCAAAAATTAATTTCTATTTCTTTAAGTACTTACTTTTATTTCTGTGATGGACTCTTTTTTTGAATTAACACTGTAAAGTTAATAAAGGAACTAAGACCTTTTTTTTTTGCAATTCTATATCAGTGGTTAGAAGATGACTTATAACAACAAGAAATATCAGGAAGGGACTAAATTAAGGGCCAGATAAATTATATTTGCCAATTTAAGATAAATAAGGTCTCAGAGACCCTTTAAAACACAAATGAGAAACTCCTCAGTCTATATTGTACTAAGCCGTATCTTGCACAGGTGTTCTGCATTTTGCATATTAAATTCTTTAAATTTTATCTTTATTTTTCTTCATGACTGCAACAGTTCAGGCAGGTTCTTCCCAGAAAGGACATTTCCACTATCTAGATTACATCAACATCTTTCCCTACAATTAGTGGATTCTATCCAACCATCTTGTGAAGATACCTATTTTTTCTTTCTTCTTTTCTTTTCATATTTCTTTTATGATGGCAAAAGCTTTCCTATCATTTTCTGCTTCAGGAGCACCTGTAATTTTCTGTAGCATCACTGTAAATCATAATTCTTCTGTACTACAGGGATGGTTTAGTAGTTAAGAAAGGACTAAAGTACATGTCCCAGAAGTGACAGGGCATAACACCATCTATAACTACAGTTCCAAAGGAAACGACACCCTCATCTGGACTTCATGGGTACTCAGCAGCAGTCACACATGTGATGGACATACATTGTATGCAGGTAACACACACACATATATAAATAAGATTTACACATTAAATTTTTATGACTTTAAAATAAATAACTCAAATTTGTAGATATTATTCTGTATTACATATTTTCAGCATTGTCATTTAAAATTAGTGAATTTTATACTTGAGGAAATACCTTTAAGTATTATGAAGAGATTAAACACAGTTTGTTTTAGTTATCATTTTTCTTGAGGCACTTGTAGCCCCTACTAATATGGAGTTCCAAATATGTTGTTTTTGCTTACAAATTGCCTGCAAATAAATTGTGCATAATTGCTTTTAGGTTAAGTCTGTATTTCCTAGTTTACAATTCTTATTTCTGAGACATGATGATACTTATATTATTTATTTACCTCCTAGGTGCACTGAATTTGTTACCTCGAGACTTAAACAATTAAGTTCTATTTGAGAAAACAGGTCTAAGCTTGTTAACATTGACTGGTACATAATGAGAAATAAAAGAACAATTAGCCAAGTTCTGACTGAAAAGATTTTTGAAGGTCATTTACTCTAGCATATGTACATTTTCATTTCACACATCTTATACTGTGTGCTGGTAACCCTTTTGTCTTTCATTTGTCCTCTCCTGTTTTTATTGGACCATAATAATAGAAAGCTATTTTCACTCGAGAAGATGGCCTTGCCCATGTCTAAATAATTGGTGCCACGCAGCCAACTGAGACTTGCAATCTGGAAGCTCCATGATGGCCCTGGATTGATATTAGTTGGTAAGTGAGGGCTAAAATCCACCTTGAAAAGTCTATTGAAGGTGACACATTATCTGAAGAAATTTTGCAAAGCGGAGTTATACTAGAAACAGTTCTAAAGGTGTAGTCGTATTTTATATCTCAGGACTTCATTTTTCTGTGATTTCATTTTCTCCAACTAGTTCTGCTATGGATATTTACTCTGAGGTTTCTGAAGAGAAGCCACATCTGAGGTGCCTTTTCTACTTCTGCTGTCACTATATTTTAAATAAATAGTCAGGCTGGACATGGTGCTCATTCCTTTTTAAGCCATCAAAGAGTCTTCAGGTTAAAATAACCTAGTGAATCAATGTCTATTCAAACTATGCTTTTATGCCTCAGCACTTTGATATTCTTCTGTGACCGTTTTATGTACTTCTTCACATTATTTAACTCCCTTTTCATTGAATATGAAAAAAGAATACTTACAATTACTTACCATAGCAACCACAGCACGCATAAATTCAAACTCCAAGACTGTACAGAGTTCACAGTTGCTATAATCTTGCAAATAGTCTGCAACATGACCCTGTGTGGTTGATGATTTTAAGGATTTTGTATCTTGATAAGAATAGCAAATCTGCAAAGAGTAGGATTTGCTTTTAATCAGCACGAACAAAATTATAACCACCATGAGGAAGAACAAAAGCTTTCTTGAGGACTTTTGTACAGAAATCAACACTATACACCATAGAATACTTTATTCCATATTGAATATGAGATATTGATTACATAATTATGTGAAATTTCACTGCTACCTGTGTTATTCTGATGCATACATATATAACTAGATAGTATATTTTAGTACATAATGGAGAAAAATATTTAAATTTTATACATGAGTGTATCTTCAAAATCAGTAATAGATCATCTTAAGGAATTTTTTTTGAAAATTTATTAGCAGCTCAGTAAATTGATGGAAATGTATTATACACCACCTCTCAACATGAATTGATATCATTTCAATGCAATTCGTTTTCAATTCCTCTAGTTTTCAAAAATTGTTTTTATTTTTAATATAAATTTTCTTTATAATTATAATATAATTACATTATTTCTCTATTTCCTTTCTCTAAACAGTCTCATTTAACTGTTACTACATACATACATACACACACACACACACACACACACACGTATGTGTGTGTGTGTGTGTGTGTGTTTATATGTGTACATCTAAACACATAAATACTTACTGTTCAGTCTGTATAACTGTACTTGCATGTATATGTTTTCAGGGCTAACTACTTGACGTTAGATAACCCATTGCTGTACTTTTCTTTGGAGAGGACTATTTCTCCGATCTCAGCATTCTTTAGTTGGCTCTAGTTCTTTGTGTCGGTTTCACACCTCTTGGACTCTTCTCTGTCCGTACTAGCATGTCTATTGGTGTCAGCAGTGTTCAGCCTATATTAGGCTGTCTGGTCTTGTTGGTGAGGCTTTGTGTGTATAGCTTCTGAAGTTACCAGGAGACATATGGCACAGCAAACTTGCCAACCCTGTCACTTCTAAGCTTTCCAACACCTCTTCTAAAAATGACCCTTGATCCCTAGGAATGTTTTTGTTTTGTTTTGTTTTGTGTTGTTGTTTTTTAGATAAACCAGTGGGGACAAGGCTGAACAACTTTGCATTTTGTTTGGTTCTGTCACTCTCTATTGCAAAGAGGAGTTTCCTTGAGAAGAATGAAGACCACTTATCTGTGTGTATGTGTATTTTAATGTAGAATGTAGTTAGGGATAATGCTGGCTTAGTAAAACGGTGGTTGTAGGTTCTCCTCCAAGATCCATGACTTCACTAACCCTGGGTAACTGGTCAGGTTTCCAGTACCAGGTCTAGTTTCCTTCTTGTTGAGTGAGTCTTAAGTCCAATTTGAGAGCTCTTGGTTACTGTCAAGGTATATGTGCCAAATTATATGTGCCTATATCCTTAAGGTAGTCATGTCTGGCTGTTCACTGTTGGGGTTCATAGGTGTCATATCTAGGTAGGACTGGTAGGTACTTCCCTCCTTTGGAAATCCTGTGCACCTTCTGGTTCAGTGAAAGTTACTACTCGGGGAAGAGGCACTCAGGTCAGTCCCAGCTCAAGGACCACTGGGATCTGTGTCTGGAGTTCATGGTGTCCTCAGTAGTAAGCATCTTTCTCCTTTTGGAGAGCAGCCAAAGGCAATACGGATAGTCTATATTATTTTAGGAGTTTCTTAGATAGCCCTGTACAGCAACTCAAATAGCTTTTTGTGCCAGCTGCTAAGGTTTTTTAAATATTCTTTGAATTTTAGGGGAGCATTGTCAGCACAGATGGGAAAATTTTGTTTAAACTATATGTGTGGATTTATATATTGAGTTATGTGTGTTAAAAGTATTTTTAGTTAGATAGTTAATACTATAATTCCTTATGAATTTTTCAGGTATCCTTACTGTTGTTATTTTATCTTCTTCTCTCATTCATTTAATTTTTAGATTTATACAAAATATCTTACTACCTAATTTAAGAAAGATGTATGTATCCTATCCATATATTGCTCCATGATGCAACTGTCTTTCTTCTTAGTTTTTCACTTACTCACTAGAATATAAATTATATGTATACATCAGTATTGTATATTGTCCTAGTCTGTATTATTAATTATGGGAGATTCTAAAAAAAAATACTATCATATAACTAGAATTGCCGTGTAGTCCAGATGTTCCACTCCTCAGAACAAATAGGTGGCACATGTGAAGTCAGAACATGCACAAAGACACGTCGCTGTGCTTTTGACAGCACTGGTCACCATAATTAGCTAGAGAGCATTTGTGATGTAAACATACTATGACTACATAATAGAGTCATTTTGCCATGAGAAGAATGAAGTTATGTCATTTCAGGAAAATAGAAGTAACTGGATATGCTGTTAAGCAACATAGTCCAGACACAAAAGATCAGTACAGCATGTTTGCTCTCACATGTGGAAAATAACAAAGCAAACAAACAATAACAAAAACAAAAGAGCTGAAAGGTGAGGAAGAGACTATTGGAAACTAGAAAGGAGGCTGATATAAAAATACACAATATGGATGTATTTGCATATGAAGCTTTCAAACATAACCCTGGGGTTTGATTGAATCCCTGCTATTTTTATTTCTCTGATGAGGAAGGATTTTGGAAAGAGTGAAAATGTATTTAATATCATTCATAAATAAAATACAAGAGACACATGTACATACTACATTCCCATCTTCTCTGCAAAAATTCAGGCAGTTTCTTTGTATATAATAAAAAAGAAGTGAAAATCACAATGTCTATCTTCAAGCTTAATGTTGAAATTATATTCAATGCACAACCAAAGAAATGAACTGGACATGTATATACTTGATGATGATATAAAATATATGTACCATAATTTTAGGTGAAAGGGAAAATATATTTATGTTTTATATCAAAGGAATAATGAACCATATCCAGGCAACTATACTGCTATACAATCAACTAATATAATGAGTAGGGAATCTCAGCCCAAAGGTGAAGATTTGTAGTAGATTCTATTCATAATCAGTGTGAAATTGTCCATTTCATACTCTGATAAAGACAGAAAGCAATAGCATTTTCAAGATCAGTATCTTTAGACCCATTACCCAAGATCCTGTCATTTTTTTCTCTAACAAGGGTACCATGCTGGTACAGCATCTTATACTTAATATTTGGTTAACTGTTCCAGAATTAAACTCCATTTTCCAGATGTTTAATTGTTTGAAAAGAAACATGATGAAATATATTACAGGAATAACTATCCCTACTTTGTTTAGATTCTTAAAGATGTCATTATGCTTTCTGGTTCATTCAGAGTAAATACCATACTTATGTCCTATTAAAAAGGGTAAAAGTTGAGTTTTAAAAAGCTTCCAGTTGGCTTTCTCTATAATGAAATACCTTAATTGCAGCCCTCTATCAATCATATAAATACATATAAAGTGATACACACTATGTATGTGCACAAGTCTAAAGTGAGTCAGACCTGAGACAAGACACCATCAATTACCTTTTCTTACAGGGTTTGTCTTATTTAGGAGCACATGATAATATTCAGCTATTTCTATGAGGTAGGAATTGATACGACAGAAAGTATTCCTGACAGTAGAGATGTCAAAAATTATAATACGATAACAGATCCAGGAATATTCAGGAACAATGTGTTTTTGTATGGCTATAGAATTTAGTTGTACGTGCAAATTTGCAAAACCATAAACCCAGTCCAGATACAGGCTATTTTAGGATCACATTTGATCCACATCAGGTTACTTCTTCAATTACACATCCTAGCCTCCAGTATTCCCAATCTCTAAAACAATATTCTACTCACTGTCTTTATAATTTTGTCAGGTAAATAATATTATCTAAGTGTAGACTCTGGAGACCTGGAACACTCATTCAGAAGCAAGTCTTCAACTTTCAAATAAGATTTTATTTAGATCAGTGTTATCTTAAGGCACAGTGTACACTAACACTCTTTTTTTCTTTTTATTTATTCTTCTCTCATAAAATACAGCTTGACTGTTTCCCCTCCCTCAACTCCTCCCATCCCCCTCTATACCTTCCCTCTCCCCCACATTCACTCTTCTTCTGTTGATTTCCCCTCAGAAAGGGGCAGGCCTCCAAGAGATATCAACTGAACGTGATATAAAAAGATACAATATGACTGGGCACAAACCCTCATACCAAAGCTAGATGAGGCAACCCAGTAGGAGAAAAAGGTTTCCAAGAGTAGGCAAAAGAGTCAGAGACACCCCCACTACTGCTGTTAGGAGTCCCTTAAAGACCCCAAGCTAAACAACCATAACATATAGCTGAGGGCCTAGCATAAACCCACCTATAGAGCTATTATGGGCCCCACTTAGTTGATTCACAGTGGGTCAGGTTCTCATGATGTCCTTGAGCCCCCCTGGTTCCTATAATCCCTTCTCTCCCTCTTCTCTGGGATTCTCTGAGCTCTGGGAAATGTTTGACTGTGGGTCCCTGTATCTGTTCCCATCCGCCGCCAGAGGAAGCCTCTCTGATGACAGCTGGGCTAGGCACCACCGATGAGATGAGTACAGCAGAACAACATTAGGAATCATTTCATTGACTTTGTTTTGCCTGTCTGTTTCACAGTTTGTTAACATTTACCAATTGAAGGACATCTTGCTTATTTTACTTTGAATTATTATAAATAAAACTGCTATAAACATTTGCTTGTAGGTCCAGGTGTTGATATTTTTCACTTGTGTGGTATAAATGCCCTAAAGAAAAACTGCTAGAATGTACTAAAAACCTGTTTCTTTAGAAGTGTAAGAGTCAAACTATATTTTTCAAAGTGGTTGTATTATTTTTACATTTCCATCAGGGATATGAGAGAGTCATTTTCTCCATCTCTTCTCAGCACTTGATATTATCATATGTATCCATTTCCTCCCTCCTTCCCTTCCTTTCTTCTCTTCTCTTTCCTTTTCCCTTCCCTTCTCTCCCCTTCTCTCTCATCTTCTATCCTCTCTTCCCTTCCCTCCCTCCCTTTCTCCACTCTTCCATATGTATATCACTCTCTCCTTCCATCTCTCCCTGTCTTTTTTGTGTATTGTTCTAGATGATGTACCACGGTTACCCATTGTGATTTTTCATTTGCAACACCACCATGACTAGTTATATAGTTACATTGAAGATATCTGTATATGTTCAACTATCAACTGTATATCTTCAGAAGTTTTAGCTTGGTTGGAAAATTTTATGATTTATATATTTTTGATACATGTATGTGATTTATGAGAATTTTCTTGAGTGTAGCCTTTGTTTTCTTTCTCTTTTTTGGAATTTTTTCCAGCACAAAGAGTTTTGGCTTGAACTTCTAACATGTTATAGTATTTGTTATATTGATAATACAATCCAACCTAACTTATTCTTCAGTCTAGATTTTGATAGATCACTCTCTCCACATACTTAATTATTGCAGCAATATTTGTGGCAAGATATCTTTTTCTCCAGCATGTTATGTGTGCAGTACTACAAGTACTACAAAGTAATTTGTAGGATATTACCAGGACATACGTTCTCTCACCTTTTCTATAGCTGTAGATATCTGTCACAAGGCAACAACAGATAACATAAGCTGTAGGGACAGATGTTTGAAAATAGGTAGATTTCTTTTAAGACTTATTTTTCTAGTGATGTCCTATTTAATGAGAATTTTAGAATAAATATATCTGCATAGACAAAATTTTATATGAGTTGAATTAAATTTATGTATTAATTTTGAAGTGATGGATACCTCACTAAGGTTTACCAATGCCGTAACCTACATCAGTGTCCCGTCTCTTCTTTGTCAGACCCTATTCTATATTACAGATGTATTTTAGTTATCTGTTCCTTAGCAGGTGAATATTTTTGACCGATATTACAAGCATTTATATATAAGATTTTGTGTTCTATCTTTCTTAGCTCCATGCATTGAAGTGGAATTTCTGGGCTGCATGTCAGTTCTATGTGGACTTCTATGAAGAACCATCAATCATTTTTGGTAAGTGGCTACACTCCATGCTCCACATCATACCAGTGATATCTGAGTGCTCTGATTTCTCTACCACTTCTCTAACATTTTTATGAATCAGTCTTTTGCTTAAAATAATCTCAGGAAACATGAAAATATACCTAATTGAGGTTTTAATGGTGCTCCCTTGATGAATGGCTATAAGCATATTTTCAATTGTATTGTTTGTATGTCATCTTATATAAAAAATGTATCCATTTTAAAATTTCATTGTTTCATTATTAATATTTTTCTGTCAAAAGTTTTTCATACATTCCACACATCTGTCAAATATGTAATTAACCAATATTTTCTCACTTCTGTGAGTTATCTTTTCACATTCTTGGTGGTTTGAATTTTTTAATTTATGAAGCTCAAACTGTTTCCTTTTCCTATTACTTTCTTTTTATTGTTGTGCTTTGGAATATTTTGGCAAGGATAGATCTATGTACATTTGAGTTCTATTTCCAAAATTTTATGGATTTTGTAGTTTTAGCTTCTGTGGTAAAAAATTTGATTCTCCATTAGTTACATTTTATACATGGAGAATGGAGAATAAAATTGCATAACTTTGGAAATTAGAATCACAAAGTATTATAGAAAGAAATGGGACATTTCCTCTCCTCTTCAATTTCCTAAGAATTGCTGTGTTATAGTTATTTCTTGATTTTAAATATCATCTCTTATTCTCTAGAAAAAACAGTAAAATACGAGAATTTCATTTGGGGATTGTAATTCCAGTTTCATAGTAGTTATGAAACTGTTTAAACACTCATGATCACAATAATTAAGTTATTGTCATACAGTTCATCTAATTAGCAAAATATACTTTGGAAAATCCACTATGCTATGATTTTTATTATCTTTATTTGTGACTAGAGTAAATGTAGAGATATTTTCTTTTGAATTCCTAGTATCAGTAAATCATATTCTTTCTATTTCTGTTCTAACTTTTTTCAATTTTATTTATGTATTTAAAGATCCTATAATTAAATATGTTCATTTTCTTACTCCTTTTTAATCTCCAGCATTTTATATTAATAAACATTATTTTGTTTCTTCCGTCTTTCTTGGAATTATTTTGCTGTCATTGTTTGCAGTACAACACTGATTTCCTGTCTTCAATATCTAGTCTTCTTAGTTTTTACATATCATATTTTTACCTCAATCCATATGACAAAATTATTACATTCCTGTTAAACTTATAGTTTTTGTTAGGATTGTATTTAATTTCCAATGTATAAGTACTTTCCTGTTATCCTATGTTTCCAATTTTTAGACTGTTTTTACTATGGTCAGTGAAATGATGCATGTTAACAATCATTTTAATTTATTAAATATTGTTTTATTATTTAGAATATTGTATATATTATCTTATGGTCCAAAAGCAAAGGGATCAATACAGAAGAATCTACAGAATTTGAATACATCTTATTAGCTGAGATTGAGTGACAGAGTTTGTTGATTTTTAGTCTAGCTGATCTGCCAATTGTAGAAACAAATGTTGAAATGTGTAGCAATTGAGTCTTTGTCCATTTCCTATTTCAATTCTATTACCTGTTGTTTTATATATTTTGCAGTTCCACTGATTGATAAATACTCTTTTATGATTTCTGTGTCTTTTTGGTGAATTGGCACATTTGTCATTACTCAACATTTTTCTTGTTTCATTGCAATATTATTTGCTCTAAGAGCTGCATTTTCTGAAATTAATAGGATTACTATTGCATTTTCTTCTGACTAATGTCTGTAAAGTATAACTTTTATGCTGATTTTCACGCAACCTACATATGTCATTTTATTTTAAGTCACTTTCTTATAGGGAATGTGTACATTATCACAGTTTCTTTTTTAATCCACTCTGGCAGTGTCTGTACTTCAGCCACTATGCTCAGGTGAATGTCACTTATTGTGACCCTTTATATATTACTGCTAAAATACACTATCTTGTTTTTTCATTTGTAAGTTTTGCTGCTTCTTTTGACTTGTTTGTCTCCAGAGATTTGGGATGAAAGGTATGTGTAACCACACCGTGTGGCTTTAGGATCTTAACTTTCAGATCCTGGGAAAATGTATTTAGTGAAACACTTCTAGCTAATTTAGCCATTTACGCTTTTCTCTTTGCTCCAGCATCTTCACAACAGACTTCCCTGCATCCACATTCTTCCCCTAACACCCAGTCTTTCTTCTGTTGTTCCTTTCAAGGTTATGAACAATTAATGGTATTCTTGCCTACCAATAAAGTTCATTAAAAGTGACATAGCTATGAAAATCATACCAAGAAGAGTGTTATGATGATATTTTTATATAGAAACTAATATAGAATTATGTTTTTGTTCAAATTTAGAAAGAAAAGAAACAAAGACCAAAAAAGACATCAGCGAGGGAATCCAATAGTGAAATGAAATATACATGTTTATTGGCCATATGTTAGTAACTGCTATTTTTTGGAACATAATGGCAGACCCACAGAACAGAGCTGGGGTTTGTTGTATACCCTAAAAAATCCTGCTAATCACTCTGCCTATCCTAACAATAAAAGCAACATTTAAATTGTTAACATTTATGGAAAGGTTATATGGACCTATCACTATGTTCAGGACTTTCCAGAATACAATCTAGATTTCAAAATTAAGACTCAGAAACACTAACTAAAATAGGTACGTAATAAGTAGCATATGATGCCAATCAGAGCAGTCTGATGTAGAAGTGCACCTATGTATTTGCTTTCTATTATTGTTATGATTGCAATAAACTTGATACTTTAAGTATTAGAAATGCATGGCTTTCTATTTTTAGAGGTGAAAAGTTCCACATGATATTCATTGGCATAAAATCCAGGATTTCGGGCTTGGAGTGATATTAGAGAATTTTGTCCAAATTTTTTTATAGATTGTATCTATTTTCCATATTGATTTCACTATTTCTTCATTCATCTACAAAGCTAGAAGAGAATTACATCTTTTGCACCTCAGTTTACTGATCACTGTCACCACATCTGTCCTACCTCTGCTACATCCAAAGTTTTATTTTAACATTAGGCTGGTCGGAATATTGCAAAAATCTCTCTATCATCACATCCTAATTCACACATATATGCATAATTTCATTTGCCGGTTAATGTAACATCGTCAAAGATTTGGAACTTTAGAATGGATATCTCCATGGGACAAATACCTTGCTGACATTGTGGCAATTTTCTCTACATTTCTTTGAAGAGCAAGACCCTTCTCAATTATTCCATAGCACTGTACTCTACATGTAACACACAACAGAGGATATTTTCCCAATTAATCCTCATACAGTGAATTCATTCACATATTTCTGATATAACTCCAAATTCCTGAAACCATAAAATTGACCAGTAAAAAGTCCATTCAAAATAGACAAACCGAGGTAGGCAAGAAGTTCTTTCTTTTAAAAAGATTTATTATTTTGAGTTATATGTATCTGTGTCTGTATCTGAATGTGGGTTTTTGCACATATTGGTGTAAGTCCCCTCAGAATCCATAAGAGAGCTTGGAAGTGCCAAGTATGGGTTCCATCTTGCAGAGAACACATTCATTTCACTTGTCTTTTTGTTCACCTGTAATAAAAATTCCAAAAAATGAAATGAGAAATGATCCAGTTTGCAATGGTTCCAACATGAATAATATGCCTAGGAAAGTAATAAATGCATGACATGCTCACCAGTAGCTACTTAACCCCCTCATAGAGGAAAGGATCGGTATTCAGTTAGCTGGCCTCATTCGCCTTTATGCTTATTTTGTCACTGTTGTGGTTGTAATTTTTATGTTGACAATATTATTCAGTCATGTAACTGCCTCATTCTACAGACCATGAGACTGATTACAAGTCAGGACATTTTACCTGTCCTCCACACCACAAGCAATACACAATATAGTACACAGAACTAAAGAAATAGTTTCCCCATTAATTCCTGTGGACCCTTTTCTTTCCATTTTGCCTCAAGCATTTCAGTGATGACACTTTTTGGTATATAAAAATTACATTGATAACATTAATGAATCAACCACTGACCTGTGCTGTAACTGTAGAATAATAGAGTTTAGAATTATGTATTAAACATAATTTCTCATGATATATATATATATATATAATGTGTGTATGTATGCATATACACACAATATATACATTGAATATGTATAACTTCACTTACATATTATATAATATATACTTGACATTTATATAGCAAAGTGAAATTTATGAATAGAATAATATAGAACTTAGAATAGTTACTCTTCTTTTCTGCAGAAATATCTATGGTTTGTGATCTGTGTTACTATCAATGATGTTCCTACTTACTGTGTCAGAACATGTTAATTTCCTCATGGCAGGGACAGCCAACCTCCATTTCTCTTTTTCTAAAATTTCCAAAGATTTTCGTAAACTAAAACAACTCTTTGGCACTAAATATTGATCCCACAGCATTCCCTGGTATAACTGCTTTCACTTACAGCAAACTATCCAGAAATGGATAAATTTAGAGCAATAAATTATTTGCTTCTAAATTCAGTTTTTAATCATCAGAAACAACAAGAACAAAAAAAAATACATATGGTAAAATTTTCCTTCTCTTTATACACTCCCCAGTAACTGAGCTTTTCCCTAATATTTTTGTTCTATACCTTTCAAACACTTGGGTTGTCTCTCTTCTAGTCCCCTCCTACAATCATTATTTCATCTTTTATTCTCTCTCTCTCTGTCTCTCTCTCTCTGTCTCTCTCTGTCTCTGTCTCTCTCTCTCTCTGTCTCTCTGTCTCTCTCTGTCTCTCTCTCTTTGTGTGTGTGTGTGTGTGTGTGTGTGTGTGTGTCTGTGTGTGTGTATGCCAGGGTACACGATAGAGGACAGCCATGAAGGTGAATCTTCCCTTCCACCATGTAGGTCCCTGGAACTGGACTTAAGCAGTCAGACTTGATAGCATCTTAACCCACTAAGCTATCTTTAAAGCTACCTCGCTCAAAATCAATGTTTTAATGTCAAGACCAGAAAATATGAAATATTTTTGTTTACCTCTCTTCTTCCCTCCTATTAATATTTCCTTGCCTTGTCCTACTATGTCTTGCGTACTGAATTGTCCTATTTTTCTTAAGGCCATTATTAATTTTTAATTTTTATAGTAGCTGATTTCGTTGCTATTCCATATCTCCTATTTCTGACATTTCTAAATCCATTCCTCTATATTAGAGACTATGGGTCTCAGTGTTGTTTCTATAAGCTGCAGGAAGAAAATGATTTCAGTGTTCTTTGATAGAAAATACACATAGGACATTTTGTTGTATCTATTTTATAATTTTAATAATTTTTTATAAAATCTATTTTATAATAACTTTTTAAGAATTAGTAAATTTAAAATTATGTAATAATAACAAAGGTAAATGGAAAATAAAATTTGAAGAGAGTAGAGCAGGTGAACAGCAAGACAGAAAAAGGGATACATTGTATAAGAGAAAGTTAGCACACAAAAATTGCAAAACAAGGTTACATTATCTTGACATAGGAAAACCCTCTCCAAATACACTAAACAGGGTGTAAACAATGACATGGGAAAGATTGGGAATGTGATTCAGTTCTCAGACAGTAAAGGCCAGGACTGTTCTCTCCATGAGCTCAGCAAGACTTTGTCCTCCAAGCTTTTTGGGTGTACAGCACCTCAGGTAGATGAAGTGGAACTGGCAGCTCAGAGTCTATAGTCTCTGTTTCACCCAAGGGCCACCACACAGACACTATTCATAAGTAACCTCAGTGTTCTGTGTCACAAAGAAATTCAGTGAGTGAGCTTCATGTAAGAATAAAAAGCCATTATCATTTTTCCTACATGAATATGGATAAGCCTTGGCAATAATATGTGTTTAAAAAACATGCACACACTGCAGAGTGGCACCTAATAGAAACTTTCACAGGGTATTGTTGCCACCATGCATAATTCATTGAGAAGAAATTAGAATAAAGCAGGCAGACATTGACTTCGCTAAGTTTTTGTTTTACTTTTTCTGACTTCTAATTTATTCTTGTTGTGGGAAAAGCTTCGCTTCTGTCCTATTGATACTGTTCTGCAGTGAGTTTTAAGTGTCATCTAGGCTTTCTTGTTCCATCAAAATCTGTACTTTATGGTAATTTTACTCTATTGTTTGTTCTGTGATTTGTTTTTAATCATCGTCTTTGGAATTCCATTCAGAACTCAAGAACCATTATCCCTCAATGGTTTTACAACATAATGAAGTGAATTTGCAACATAATTTTTTTTCAATCCATGGCTATTGTGATCATATGTATTTTCAAAGCCTGCTCGAATGTATTCCTGTAACTAAATTAAATACAGTTTAATTAAATTAAGAAAATTAAATTACTCATTACTAGTAATAACTTAAAGCTTTAAAATGCTTTTGAATCAGAAAAGAATTTCAATATCTGGATTAACAGTTCCAGTGTGGTATGAGATTAATTAGAGTCATACATATCTTATTTCTTTTCAGTGAATGCATAGATGGAAGACAGAATGAGAAAGATAAGCTCTGAAAACTACTTTTAAAGTTTATTAACTTACAAAGGTATTTTCCATGGTGAACAACTGAACTAAAACACAGTTACTTATTGAAGAAAAAAATGTTCAATTAAATATTAATATTGAAGAACAAAACGTGCGATATCTGAAGGCATTGCTTTCCTAGAGATGATAAAATTTAATGACATTCAATAAAACCACCAGCACTCTTGTTACTAGTCATGATCAATTCATTTTTAAGGCACTAATCTCCCTCCATAGGTAACACGGACAGAAGAGTGATAGCTAAGAATGCAGAAGCAGTCTCTCCACTTCATCTATTTCACCTAGTGTTTTTCTCTCTCCTGACTTTATAATGTCAGGATGATTATTTTATCTGATAACTTGGCTAGCAAAATTTTAGAGCAAATAACTTCTTTCAAATGTTTGTTAGGAGTTCTTAGACGCATTCCTAGAATAATTTTTGGAGGAAATATATATATATATATATATATATATATATATATATATATATAAATTTCAATATTACACAACATTATAATTAAATTAAATTAAATTAAATATATAGTGAAATAGTACATATAAATTTGTTCTACACAGATACTAGATAAATCCAAATTGCAAAGTGGACTCTATTCCTGATCATTTTGTTATGCTATTTTGTGATCTTAATTGAATGACAATATCCAATTATTTGTTTATAAAATATAGCAGATCATATTTATAAGCTTTGGCAAACCAACATTTAAAACTGTAGTTAAAATATGATCTCCAGGCCGGGAGGTGATAGTGCATGTTTTTAATCCCAGCACTCGGGAGGCAGGGCCAGGAGTATCTCTGTAAGTTCGAGGCCAGCCTGGTCTACAGAGTGAGATCCAGGACAGGAACCAAAACAACACAGAGAAACCGTGTGTCAAAAAAAAAAAAAAAGAAAAGAAAAGAAAAAAGAAACAAAAGAATACAACTTCTAGAAAGCCAAGCTGATCTTTTTCTCAAGGAAACAGAATTTAAAAGTCCTTGTTAAATATTTTTTTCAAGCAGTATTATCCACAATGATATTGTGAGAGACAACTCTAAAAATTCATAGTGCTTAATTTAAAAAGACACATACACACAAAGTACACACATACACACACACACACACACACATACACACACACATACA
>CABHPP010119229.1:0-29451 GCA_902168425.1 Peromyscus attwateri | reverse complement strand
AAATAAACCACAGAGACAAGGGAACTTTCTGGGAGTTATATCACATGCTCAGAAAAATGTAGAAATAGTTAATATAAATATTTCCATGAATCTAGAATCACTTAGAATTACTTCTAGGACATCCTTTAGAAGTATTGAAGTTACCCTTTTCATAGCATCAAAGCACGAACACTCGAAACTGATGGGAATTCAATCCCAAGCATTCCCCATGTTGTCTAAATCATAACAGTAGAACCTGAAATTCTTCATATACATTATGAACATTCCCATTCAATGTATTTAAGGAAGAAAAAAATGAATCATTTCATTTGTTTAGTTCTTAAGGAGTTTAAAACTCCTTCATTTACAATCATACTTATTTCAATGATATAGACACACTAGGTATTGAATTTAGAGAGAATCACTAAATAAAAGATAACATACGTTAGAATAGATAAATTAGAAATTTTAATAATATATCATCCATGCAAATTGATTCTAAATATAAGTGATTTCAATTAATTTTGTATATGTCTAATTAGCTATAAAGCTATAATATGCTTATAAATGTTATTTGAATGCTGTTGCATACCCTTTTGTTTTTTAAATCTGCTGCTTTACATATTACTGTCCAAAATTTTTACTTTAATATGGAACATGAAGGAAATATCTAAATTTTAAAGTTAAAATTACTCTTAAAAATGTAATTATTTTGTGTTAATATGTTAGTTGTTAGGATTATAAAGTTCATCATATGATTAACCCAAAACGATAAAGTTCAGCCACTGAACAAATGTTATTAAAATATCAATAGAGTCTCTGATATATCCAATCCTCTAACAAGAATTCCTTAGTTATGTTGAAGTATGACAGCTCACTGACCACATCTGAAATGTAAGGGAGGTATGTGGGTTCATGGTTTGTATATGAAAGGTGTCATGTTGAAGATAGAATGAACTACAAAAGCTAAATACTTTGCACATGATTTATTAAAGGCTACCAATGTAAGGAGATCAAATTTATTAACGCATGCCCATCACTGTCCTTGACAATTTTTTTAATTTATTTATTTATTTTTGAATTTATTTTATTTTATTTTACAATATAATTCAACTTTACATATCAGCCATAGATTCCTCTGTTCTCCCCCCTCCCGCCCCCCCCCCCTCCCCCCAGCCCACCCCCCATTTCCATCTCCTCCAGGGCAAAGACTCCCCCGAGGATTGAGATCAACCTAGTGGACTCAGTCCAGGCAGGTCTAATCCCCTCCTCCCAGGCTGAGCCAAGCATCTCTACTAAGCCCCAGGTTTCAAATAGCCAATTCATGCACTGAGCACAGGACCTGGTCCAACTGCCTGGATGCCTCCCAAACAGATCAAGCCAATCAACTGTCTCACCCATTCAGAGGACCTGATCCAGTTGGGGGCCCCTCAACCATTGGTTCACAGTTCATGTGTTTCCATTTGTTTGGTCACTTGTCCCTGTAATCCATCCATCCCTGGTCCCAACAACTCTTGCTCACATAAACCCTCCTCCTTCTCGCCAACTGGACTCCTGGAGCTCCACCCGGGGCCTGTCCGTGGATAAGGATGACTGGACGGCTACTCACAACATCAGGGAGGCTACCTGGAAAACAGGACCCCAAGAAAGACACGGGGATCGCCCAATGACGGAGAAATGGATGAGATCTACGTGAACAGTCTGGACGTGAGTGGGGGTAATGAGGGGCGAGGGGCGAGGGAAAGAGAACTTGGGGGAGCGGGAGATCCCAACTGGATCAAGAACAGAGAGGGAACACAAGGAATGTTCATGATAAATGAAGACCACATGAGAATAGGAAGAAGCAAAGTGCTGGAGAGGCCCACAGAAATCCACAAAGATGTCCCCACAATAGACTGCTGGCAATAGTTGAGGAATGGCCCGATCTGACAAATTTTTTTTTTTTTGAGAAAGGGTTTCACTTAGTAGTTTTGGTGCCTGTCCTGGATCTTGCTCCGTAGACCAGGCTGGCCTCGAACTCACAGAGATCTGCCTGGCTCTGCCTCCAGAGTGCTAGGATTAAAGGCGTGCACCACCACCGCCTGCCTGACAAAAAGTTTTAAAAATTGACAAGACTCCTATTCTCATGTGGTCTTCATTTATCATGGTCTCCTATTCCTTGTTTTCCCTCTCTGTTCTTGATCCAGCTGGGATCTCCCGCTCCCCCAAGCTCTCTTTTTCTTGACCCTCGACCTTCATTTCCCCCACTCATGTCCAGGCTGTTCATGAAGGTCTCATCCATTTCTCCATCATTAGGCAATCCCCGTGTCTTTCTTGGGGTCCTGTTTTCCAGGAAGCCTCCCTGGTGATCTGAGTAGCAGTCCAGTCATCCTTGTTCAACATCTAGTATCCTCCTATGAGTGAGTACATAGCATGTTTGAATTTCTGAGTCTGGGTTACCTCACTCAGGATGATTTTTTCCAGATCCATCCATTTGCCTGCAAACCTCATGATGTCATTGTTTTTCTCTTCTGAGTAGTATTCCATTGTGTATATGTACCACATTTTATTTATCCATTCTTCAACTGAAGGACATCTAGGTTGTTTCCAGGTTGCTGAGGGGCCCCCAACTGGATCAGGTCCTCTGAATGGGTGAGATAGTTGATTGGCTTGATCTGTTTGAGAGGCATCCAGGCAGTTGGACCGGGTCCTGTGCTCATTGCATGAGTTGGCTGTTTGAAACCTGGGGCTTATGCAGGGTCGCTTGTCTCGGCCTGGGAGGAGGGGACTGGCCCTGCCTGGACTGAGTCTACCAGGTTGATCTCAGTCCTCAGGGAGGCTTTGCCTTGGAGGAGGTGGGAACGGGGGTGGACTGGGGGGAAGGAGAGGGTGGCGGGAGGGGGAAGAACAAGGGAATCCGTGGCTGATATGTAGAACTGAAGTGTATTGTAAAATAAAATAAAATTTAAAAATAAATAAATAAATAAATTTTATTCTTTATTCAAAAAAATTGACAAGACTCATGCAAATGATTTTGTAGGTCATGCAGCAGATTTTTCAAAATATAATATATGTAACCAGGGTTCACGACATGATGTAATTAACCATGAATACTGAACAACTAGCTTGATGTTATAATTACCAAATATGAAGTCATAGTCTGATTACAATTTAACTTTCCAATCCACTTTGTCTGTGAAAAGAGCCTGTGGATGCTAGTAGGAAAGTGACAGGAAATGTAAGTATCATGCTAAGTGTTCCATGTTAAATTAATGCAGTACCTTTCTAATTTTAATACATTAGTCTCTCAGGGCTTGTTTAATGTAACTTTTCCCTAAGTTATTAATCCATTACACAAATGATGACAAATGTTATTTCTTGATTCATAGTGTAACATCGAGGGCCTGGTTTCTTGAGAGCGATGCTCCACTATGCAACTTTAAGAACAGCACAGACAGATACAACTTCACTGTATAAATTCTCTCCACACTATAAACAAGTCTAGAGCTACACTTCTTATGATCAGAAATACTTAGAATATAAAGACTATCAGACAATTTCTTTTTGTTATTTTTTAATTAATAATGTATATGCCTGAATAAAGGAAAATGACATTGCAGATTATCTCAGTACAAAACAGGGTATAGAGGTAGGAATTTGGATTCTGACTTATTCGAACTTCCAAGATTAACTTGTGTACTTGTGGCCTGATTAGTTTTATGTCAGCTTGACACAACCTATAGTCATCTGAGAGCTAGGAACCTCAACAGAGAAAATGTCTCTGCCAGATGAGGCTGCAAGTAAACTTGTAGGACATTTTCTTAATGAGTTATTGATGTATGGGTGCCCAGTCCATTGTAGGGGAGGCCACCCCTTGGTTGGTGGTTCTGTGTTCTTTAAGAAGCAAGGCTGAACACGCCATGGGGAGTGAGCCAGTAAACAATACTCTTCCATGGTCTCTGTGTTAGCTTCCTCCTCCAGGTTCCTTCCCTGTTTCAGTTCTTGCCCTGAGTGCTTTCAAAGATGGATTATGATGTGGAAGTGTAAACCAAATAAACCCTTTCCTTCTAAGATATGTTTGGTCATGGTGTTTCATCACAGTAATAGTAACCCTATATTCAGCAATTTATAACTGAAAAAAATTTACCGGTTTTCTAAAACTGCACATGCATTATATTCTGTGAACAGTTAATAGCTTCCACATAATTGAAAAAAATTAAAAAGTGAAGAGGGAATGAAATGGAGCTTGAGTTATTTGCTATAACCTTAAAAGTTTTGTAAAATTCCCCAAGTAACACTATTCCTTTTGCCACTAGGTAGTTTGTGTGAGGGTGTTTTTACAACACTGTTTACAATAGCATTATATTGGAATATATCTAGATTTCAAAAATATAGGATAGGTAAAAAAACATCTGTGTTGTTCTGTGGAACCATGGAAGATAAGAATATTGTCAAAAATATAGACAATGAAGAATTTACTTGTCACATCTCAGAAAGAAGTGAAGACTCTATTGGAGTTGTCTTTGTAATAGTTTAAATTAAAAATGTGTGGTAACTGGTTAGTTTGAGGCTGACATGTTAGGCATGAATACCAAGAAATCAGTACTACTGAGGTAAAACTTTTGCTTTACTGGGAAAATAATGTATTTCGGTCAGTAGGGATGAAGAGTCAGTTACTGATAAAAAGAAATCAGCATCATTGTGTTGATATCTTCTGGGAAGCATATTCTTACCATGAGTACACAGAAACCGTGGTCAGGGAGTGGAGGGTTGTCAACTCTGCATCTCAAGCTTGTAGGCGGTCTTGGCAATGTATGAAAGAGTTGCATGCCAGGTACTGGTTTTGAAGGTATGACAGATGCAAGATTGAGTGGTCATGAAGAACAGTCAAAGCCAGGCACTATGTTGAAGAGTTTTATCCCTGAAGAGGACAGAGATACCATTGGTGAAAGTGCAGATTCATATACAGGAGTGACCCTCAGACATTGTAGATGACAGGTAAATAGGTACCCAGGAGAGTGGTCAGGGTGGAGATGACTTGACCTGAGCCTAAGAACAAAAAGCTGTGTAGTTGAAAGTTTTTCTGTGTCCCACCTGGCCTGCAGTCTGAACTAATCTCTCACCCACAGTCGTACAGCCTTTTATAAAATAATCACACAGAGGCTTAATTTTAATTATAACTGTTTGAACATTTGCTCAGGCTTATTACTGACTAGCTCTTACACTTAAATTAACCCATAATACTTATTTATGTTTAATAATGTGGCTTGGTACCTTTTCTCAGTTCTGCCTTCACATCTTGCTTCATCTGTGTCTGGCTGGCAACTCCTGACTCTGCTCTTCCTCTTCCCAGCATTCAAAGGAATAAATCTAAAGTGTCTGCTTGCCCTGCCTATACTTCCTGCCTGGCTACTGGCCAATCAGTGTTTTATTAAGCCAGTATACAACAGCATTATCCAACAGCATTTCCCCTTATTTGTCTAATCAAAAAGGAAGGTTTTAACTTTAACATAGTAAAATTACATATAACAAAAACAGTTATCAAGCAAGAATTACAGTTATAATATCTAGTCTATTTGTATTTGGCAAAACTAAAGAAAATATCTTATCTAATCTTATATTTGTGAGTCCAAAGTTTTATATCTAATTTATCTTTTATCATAACCAAGGAAAATTATAACTATGTAGTTTTTAATGATATCAAAGACCCCAGAAGGATATAATATTACCTAAGTAAACAGGAAGAGCATTGTAAGAAACTTCCAAAATTTTGGAAAAGACAGGGACAGCTGTCTGCCAGGACAGTCACCCAAAGTTCCTCTACAATGATGGGACATCCATTCTTTAGCCTACAGGCCTAGAGTCTCTCTGTCATTTCCTCCTGTGTCTTGTAGAATGTCTGATAGTCTCCTCTGCAAAGCATGATCCTAAAGTTGCATGTGTTGTGGACAGCAGAGGTGGAGACCTGGGACTGTCACAGCTCTTGGACCACACAGATGAATGACTCCCAGAAGCCAGAGAACATAGATTTAGTTTTTTTTTTTTTAATTTGATCTGATTATTTTTGCGTTCTGATTCATCTCTTTTGAAGTAAGAGGTATTCTACTTGTTTTTTACTTTACAGGAATGAGCCCACAGATGAAAGATTGAATTTTAGAAATACACTTTGAACTTTTAAAGGATTGGTATTTTTTAATGACTTGCTGTGTTTTATGTCATGATAATTAACATGAGACCTTGAGGACAAACATAAAAGGAAAGATCATGGTTTAATGGTTAGATATAAAATTGAAAAGGAGTGGAGGATGGTGGTTAGTTTTCATTGTCAACTGATACCAACTAGAGTCATCTGGGAAGAGTAAATCTCAGTTGAAGTATTGTCTCAATCAGATTAGCCTGTGACTATATGTATTAGAGATTAGCTTCATTGATGAATGATGTGAGATGGTCCAACTCACTGTCTGCATCACTATGCAACTAGGCTTGAGAAACATAGGAAAATTAGCTGAGCAAGATCCATTGAGTGGTACACATATGTCAAATAAACTAGAAAATATTCAAAAATTGATGCTAAAACACGTTCTTTTTGTCTATTTCCCTTTTAATATCAATTTCCATGCTTCCATTCTTAACTGTTGCATTTATCACTGTTTTTTGACCCAGTAAGAAAATCAGAAGTATGTATTTTAATACCTTCTATGTTATCTAAAATCTGACATGTCTATAAAAATAACCATCATACCTAAATCCAAGCAGGAATTTTCTGGAATGCTTTCCAGAAAGTACTTACACAGTTAAAATTTACAATAGTATGCAGACTGAGTAGCTTTGTTACTATTGGATGAACTCTTTATATGCCATGGTTCTCTAAATAGACCAAGTAGTTATTAGCTTTAAAAGATTTTCTTGAGTAGAAAAAAAAATCAACTTTTATCTCTAATGTTCCCAGAGTACAATTTTGTTCTCCTCTTAGCTCTAGTCACTGGGACCAGGATACTCTTTGTGAGAGTAACAGCACAGTGTACTCTTTACATAGGTCATATTCACCAGTTGAATGGTAGAGATGGAGAATGGCTGGCATCCTCAGCAATAACTTTACTTCCATTTATTCTATTATTAAGAGCCTTACTTGTATGTATTTTACTTTGTTGAATGTTTGCATGAACAATGATCTTATTATGCTCTGTGCCTTTGATGAGATCAGATAGATAAATTTAAAATTTTCCATTTTTAAAATGTATCTATTCAAGTATTGGACTAACCAGCCAAACCATTATCAGTTTCTCAAGAATCACTGTGTGTCACTGTTATGTCTGATCATGTCTTTTCCTCATCAAAATAGTGTCTTTGAACTTGGAGTAAATCACTTTTACACTAAGACATTATGTTGTTTCAGATGTTGTTAGCTCTAGAATGGAACCAAAATAAACATCATATTGAACCATCTTAGAACAAATCCACATACACTTTTTTCCAATTCATTTTGAATATATATAACTTCCAAGTAGCCATTTATAGTAAATTTGAATGTTTTGTTAGTTAAATTTCAGTGGACACTGAAATATCACCCCTATACCCTAAAACTATCTGTGATCTTTGAACTTAAAACTATCTCCATTTTCGCAATGTAGTAGTCATGCACATTTTTATACAATAGAATATTTTGCTAAAGTTAATAAATGGTGTAATTTCTTTTTTATCTATTGGTGTTAGCAAAAAAAATTAATAAAAAAGAAGGGTAGTCATGTTCATGAGACTTGATTGGTGTAACTTCTGACATGCGTAGGAGGCATAATCTCACAGTAAACATCCTGATCTTTTGGCTCTTACAATCTTTCTGGCACTCTTTCTCAATGACTCCTGAGATTTAGATGTGGGAGTTGTTTAAAGATATATCTGTTGATATGCTTTCCCAGAGAAGAGCACAACAGTTGTTTATCCACTCTCAATGGGAAATCCTGAATATATATATATACATGTAATATTATATGGACTGAGCATGTATGTAGTTATGTATTTAAGTACATATATATTTGAAAAAGAGCAAGGATGGGTATATCAGAGGTTTTGGAGGGAAAGGAAGGGAAAATGATATAACTGTATTATAATCTCAAAATAAAATATTTTTTCAAAAAGTAAAAGAAAAAAATGAAGGGTCATGTGATGATGGGGAAGGTATAGCTATTTTTAAAACTGTTTGCTTCTTTACACTCACTTTCTCAGGAGGGTCCAAATCAATACACATCATCTGTATTGGTTCTAGATATTTTTGTGCAATCTTCCTGCAGTTCTTGACTAAGTTACAGAGGACTAGTCATGATAGCGGATACTGTTTTAAAAAATTAATTACCTTTTTAGTAGTTTTTCATTAAATATCTTAATCCAGCTCAGTAAATGTGAAACCAATTGCTTTTAAAATCTAGAGTCATCAATCAACTGTCCTCCTGTTATTGCTAAACAATACAAGACGTAAAACATTGTTCTTAACTGTCACGAATATCTCAACACAAGAATTCTACCAGTTTCTTTGAGATGATAGGCTCTTAAAACATGAATGAAGACATAAAACTAAAAACTTGAAAATCAGTAAGCCTGCTGGTATCCAGAGCCTTTTTTTCTGTCCTGCTTGGTGCTGCAGCAGTTTATAAAATAATCATTCAGAGGCTTTATATTAATTGCAGACTGTTTGGCCTATGGTTCAGGCTTATTATTAGCTAGCTCTTACATCTTAAATTAACTCATTTCTATTCATCTATGTATTGCCACTTGGCCTGTGGCTTACTAGTACTTTCACATCTTGCTTCATGGGCTACTCACTGGCATCTCCACGACTCTGCCCTCTTCTCCCTGTTTCTCTGCTTGGATTTCCTACCTAACTGTATCCTGCCTTGCTATAGGCCAAAGAAGCTTCTTTATTAACCAGTGGTAATAAAACATATTCACAGCTTACAGAAAGACATCCCACAGCACCTGCTATTGTTAAATAACAATGCATATAACTAAAAGTAAAATATCATCTAGTGGGCTTATTCATCTGATTAGATACATGGAGTGATTATTTTCTATTTTCTGACATATTTATTCATTCTTAGAACTAATAAACTTTTATTATTCCCACTTCATTTCTCTAGAATGTATACTCTAAGGGAAGAGATACCTTTTGCTTTTAGCATTTAGAATAACATCTGCTATTTATGATTATATACATATACACAATCATTCATAACAATTTATGCCACTCAGCATACGCAGGGCCTGCAAAGGTCTGCACCAGGTGGTATCTTAGAGCTGAAAGGAGAAGTGAACTCATTCCCCTGTCCCTAACCCATAAGTAATCTCCAATTGGTAACCACTGGCAAATGAAAATTTAGTTTCCTCCAAGAGAGTCTCACTGGGGAAACCAACTACTTTTTTTATCATGTGCTTATCCTTTTTTATTAATCAATGAAACTTGATTAAAATCAACTTCACATTTGTGGCTTAGTCACTATCTCTGAAAATGTTACTTGAATCTGTGCACATGAAACAGAAAGGATACATTATTGAATTAATTTATATAAAATGTATCCTGAAATTTCCTTTTTTAAAAAAAAAGGATAATGGGGAAACCAACTACTTTTAAGAGTAGGACAGGCTGCACAGCCTGTAGTAGATGGCTAACAGAGAATGAACTCAACAGTATCTTTGGACGTTCTTTACTGTAGGGTCAATGCTTTCCCTTTTTGTTTGTTTGTTTTTGATTTTGTTAACTTTATCTTGTTACTTTTAATTTTATAGTATTTACATATGCTTTCTCCTCTATTTTTTGTCACAAATCTTTAACATATTTTATGGCTTTCAGTTTACAGTGTTTTTAAGGGATTCCTGAATGTGACAATGAGTGAATCTCTGATTTCTGTGCCTTCTCTTGGGTTCTTTCTTTTCTGTTGATTTGTCTTGTCCAGTTCTGATGGGGTAATTCTTATTTTATCTTATTATATTTTATTTTGTTATATGTTATTATCCTTTAGATGCCTGCTTGTCTTCTAATGAGAAACAGAAAGGTGTAGCTTATTACAAACTAGCTCTTACAATGAAAATTAACTCATTTCTGTTAATCTATGTATTGCCACTTGGCTGCAGCATTCCAGTCTGCTGGCATCTTTCTCCTTGGGTGGCTGGATAGTGTCTCTCTTGATTCCACCCTTCTTTCTTCCTGACTTTCCTGCCTAGCTATAATCTGCCCTGCCATAGGCCAAAGCAGCTTTATTCATCAACCAATAAAAGCAACATGTATTCGCAGTGTACAGAAGGACATCCCACATCAGAAAGAGGGTGGATCAAGATGGGAGGGGAGGTGGGTAAAAACTAGGAGGAGTAGAAGGAGAGAAACTTCTAATCAGGATCCATTATTTGAGAAAATAACATTTTCAATAAGAGGGAAAAATAAGTTATGCCTTTAAAAAATGTTGACAGGATATATTTCCTTATGTGAAGAAGTAAAATGTGATCTTTGTAACACTTCTGCTCTGTCTTAGTATGGATTGCATTTGTTGTGATGAAACACTGAAACACCATAACCAAACACAACTGGGGGAGAAAAGGGTTTATTTTGTTCACAGTTCCATGTACCAGAACATCATCAAAAGCAGCAAGGGCAGGAACTCACACAGAGAAGGAACCTGGAGGTAGGAGATGATGCAGAAGACACAGAAGGATGCTGCTTACTAGCTTACTCCTCATGGCTTGTTCAGTATGCTTTCTTATAGAACCCAGGACTACCAGCCCAGAAATGGCACCACTCACAATGGGCTGGGTACTCCTATATTAATCACTAGTTATGAAATACCCTATAGGCTTACTGCCTTTTCTTACTATAGATTCCCTTCTCTCAGAAGACTATCTTGTATTAAGTTGACACAAAATTAACTATCCAGTATATGCTTTTTATGCTTTTTCCTTTCTCCCTGTAAGGTCTGGCAATATACAATATAAGGCCTGCCATTCTTCCTGGTGCTATTATTTCAACATTTAAAGACTTATTTCTATGACCTAATCATTGTTGCATAAATGTTCATGCTTTGGAAATATAACTCCAAATCAGCATTTTTCTACATTCTCCTTAAATATATCAAAGTTAGTGTTTACCAAAATTTCTTTTAAAATCAAGATTGTCTGTGACTGCAAGAAATAGTGACTAAATTTTTCAAGAAAAATGCTTTAGAATCATTTATTTTATGATTATATAGTCTAATCACATTTTTGTATGTATTTATCATTTTTCCAACAAATGACAGTATCAAGTTTTAATATTGCACTACAATTATTTCATATTCACAAATGTCTTTCAGAAAATAACAACTAAGCGACTTTTTTTCACTTTCTGACATTAATCAACCACATAATGCTTCATAATTGCAAATTCTTCCCTGTGAAAATAGTCACTTCTAAAACATGTGCAGCAATCAGTTTGATGGATCTTCACAATCTGTTGTAGTATTCAGAATTTTTAGATGTCTAGGCTCTCAGAGGTAAAAATGAGGAAAATTAAGTGATGAGTATTCACAAACCACAGTAACAAGTTAGAAAATGGCAGACTCTATCAAACTTCAAGAATAATTTTTGTCCCATATAAGTCCCATGACCACTGGAGACTCAGAACAAAATAATAAACCTGAAATTGACATGAATGTAAGAGACTACCTCAGGCAACAGATAGGAGTAGGTGCAGAGACCCACAGCCAGAATGAATTGGAACTCTCCATCAGATCCCTCCCCTTGGAGATCAGGGAACCTCATAGGAGAAGAGGAGGAAAGATTGTAGGAATCAGAGAAGATGGGGGACACCAGGAGAACATGCACTCCAAATCAACTAAGCCGGGCCCACATGGGCTCCCAGAGATTGAAGCAACAAGTATAAGGCTTGCATGGGTCTGTACCTTGTGCTCTGCATAAATACTATTGTTATTCACTTGGTGTTTCTGTGAGATTCCTAACAGTGGAAGTGGGGTGTCTCTGACACTTGTGCAGGATCTTGGAGCTCTTTCCCTCCTACTGGATTGGCTTGTCCAGTCTCAATGGGAGGGCCTTTGGCTTATCTTGTTGTACCTTGTTTTGTCCTGTTTGGCTGTTGTCTCGTAGAGGTCTGCTCCTTTCTGAAGGGAAACTGAGAGGGGGTGCATCTGAGGGAGAGGGAAGGAGTGGAGGAAGGATAGACTGTGGTAGGGATGTTTTATGAAAAAAGAACCCATTTTTAATTAAAAAAATAACTGAAAACAACAAAAACAACAAAAGTTGGAGAATGCCAAGGAGGATTGTAGTAATAATAGTAATAATAATAATAATAATAATAATAATAATAATATAATAAAACCACATAATGTTTACAAATCCAAAACATCTAAACAACAAAAACTGGGTTTTACCAACAGTAGCTATGATGAAGAAAGGCAGATATGGCCTATATACTAAGTTGTACTTTACAAGAACTTAGAATCCCCAATTATTTAAGGAAAACAAGAGTTTGGGTCACAAGAAACATTTTATCTCTTAAGTCCTTTGAAAGAAATCTACAGTTTGAAAGGAAAGTACAGCTGAAGAGCAAACAAATGCTTTGTGTTAAAATTATCTTTTAAAAATATATATATGTCTTAATGAATAATTGGTAAGTTTCTCTAAACAGACATTTATTTTCCATTGTTCAGTTTTAAAATTATGCTTAAATGCCCATTTTATAGTTCAGATTTTATGCTAATACATAGAAAACGACACTTGTATTTCTTTTGAGACTATCATGATTGATTGTGCAATACTTGGTAGATGAAGTCCTCACCTGGTAATACTCACAAGATTCATACATAGGTCTTTAGTGTACTATCAAGATAAATAGCCAGGAAACTTATGAGAAAGAATGATTTCAGTGTTGGGTTAAAAGAAATGTTCAGACTTTATGTTGGTGATTTATTGTTTTAATAACGCTTGATGATTTGTCAAACTCTGTTGAAGGGTCTTTGTCTATTTTCGTAGAGTGTAGCAGACTGCAGCCATGAAATTTTATGTTTCTAAAATGAACAGAGCTCACTCTGATAGCTATGTTTCAGAGATATCATTTTATTACCTATGTCCTGTATACACATTCTAATAACCAATGAGTAGCATCATTCTTAGTTATTAGCTACAACTTCTTAGAGAGTCTATAAGAGGCAAGTTAAATAAAGCCTTTCAAGAAGCATCAATTTCATGCCAGTGACATTTTCCACCTTAGACAGGAGCTGGAATGTTGACAAATTTAGCCTTCTTATGTAACCAGCATTCTATTTACGAATTTCTGCATATTTTTTGTGTATTATGTGTAAGTTATAATCTCTGTTTCTATAGGAGGAATTTTGTAACATAAAAGAAAAATTATTTCACTGTTTTGGATGTTTTGATTTTTGTTTTACTATTTATACTTCTAATTTTGCCTCTAATAAAATCTAAAAGAATGAATGCAATTGAGTAAAAATAGCAGTGAGGAAATTTTAAATGGTGTTCTTCCATCCTGTGCACTCTTAGTTCTGTAATTATACCTCTCTACATTTACAGTAAGTGTAAACAGAAATGCAGTGATACTACTCTATATGATGAGAAGCTCTTATCCAAAATGCTTATGAGCAGAAGTGCTTCATATTTCAAAAATGATTTTTTCAGATTTTGGCATGTTTGCATATGAATACTAAAGTATTTTAAAATGTGACCCAAGTCTAAATGGAAAAATCATTTTTGTTGAATACGTACACGGTGTATATACACTGAAAATAATTTTAGATAACTTGATTTTTCAGTACATCTCCATTTTGACATGCAAATAGGTATGGAATTTTATATGTCTAGAATATTTTGAACTTTGGAGCACTTGGAATACCATAGTTTCAGGTTCAGGTTCTCAATTTGATTAGAGATCCAACATATTCCATAATTACACTGCAAGAATACCAAAATAATTATATACTTTTAGTTATTTAGAAGTACATATTTAAAAAATTGCAATATAAGTATTTACTATTTCACAAACTGGTAAAATCTTGCTGATAAATTATGTTCTTTAGTAATTCAATTTTCTTTTGAAAGAAATCTCATCCTAATTGGTATTAATTTAAATATACACATTTAATAATTTAATAATAGATATGCACATGAAAATGTGTATATTTTCATGACACCAAGATATGAAAAATAAAATAATTATTAAAAACATATATGTTAAACTGCCTTGAATTTATAATATTTTATATATCTGTGCCTTATCTTTGCCATTTTCTTAAAATTTACTACAGTATTCAAAGAAATATTCAACATATTTTCAAAATTTGAAATAATTTTTGAATTTAAGAGCAGTCCCAAACACAGTTCCACATGTCTGAGTGTCCTGGCTAGTATTTCATAAAGTTAGAATTTCATTGTCGATGACTTCAGGGGCCTCTAGCCTATGCACAGAATTACAGACAATTAAGAAATGCTGAGAGTGGGAAAAGAATCTACCCTAAGGAAGAGCAGACCAATTGGTTATCCAAAACCAAGTAGCCCTGAAGACAAATACATATAAGTAACATTACACAGATTGGGCAGGTTATATTTATTTATTTAGGAATACACATAAAATATTTTCTTTACCCTTCCATTTTTTCACTCTTTTTCTCCTCTTTCAGGTGGTTTAAGGTGGTTTTTAATTACTTTGCTTCAGTCTAGCAACTATTTTATCATCCATAATAAAAAAGATTGGCATGAAGAATTGTAGAATTTTCAAGTTATGTAACAACTACAGAATGAATCCCATAATGCCACATGAGAATTTGACGTTTGGATTGGGATTATAGCTCTTTAAGAGTGTATTTTCATAACTTCCCCTCTCTCTCCCCTCTTTCTCGGTCTCTCTGTGTGCCCTGCATGTGTGAACAAGATGTTTGCATGTGCAGAGGAAGTATAGAATCCTGCTTTTGTCACGCTGTTTATCCTCTTGGGGCAATGTCTCTCAGTGAAACTGGATCTTGCTCTATTCTGGTGAGTCTGGTTGACCAGTAAGCGGTACTGATCCTTCTGTCTCCCACTGCTACCCCACACCCAGAACTTGGTTATACGTGTGCATATTTATATCTGGAATTTTACATGAGTTCTGGGTATCTGATATCAGGTCTTCACCTTTCACACTTAAGCTATTCCTCAGACCTCAAATCTGACTTTTAATGGATTTAAATATTTGATCTAATGTAGTTGAAAATCAGGAGAAATATGATCCAATACTTACCTTGTGAACTTTATTCCTGGTGTTTTTATTGTCCTCTTTTTGTTGTATTTTAAGACAGAGTCTCCATAAGTAGCCCAAACTGGCCCAGAATTTAGGATTTACCATCTCTAGCTTCCTTTATGCTGGGCTTACAAACCTATGCATGATGTCTACCTCATATCTCTTTTCTTTGGGGATGGAAAAGCTCCTGGGAATTATGCTGTGTCTACTTCATGATCTGTTACACTTGTAAAAATTGTTTAAGGGTATGTTTCTATTTTCATCTTTTATAAATATTATTTATGTCAGTTACCCAAAAGGAAAGAAAAACTTTTATGCCCAGGATGATTCTACTTCTGTCTCCATTGGTTCCATGCATATTCCTTGCAATGAAAGAGCTTTCTGGGACTAAAGGCACCCTCAGATTAGAAACAGTCTCTCCTCCTTATATTCCTTTCATAAATTACTTCCAATTTCTTGCTGCATGACTGCCAAGTGAAGCTGAGCCACAAGCCAAAATCCAACCTCAAAATGTTCTGGAGAACAAATTCTTTGGATTCTGACCTGCTGTTGATAGTCAAACACATTGAGTTAGGGTCACTGCTATAAACCCTTTCAGGAAAGGCTGGGGCAGGATTGAGTACCTAAGTTAAACAAAGCATATGACATAAGACCCTATTATAGTTTTATTATATTTGATGAACCAGAAATGGTCAGAATCTATAGCTTAAGAACTCCAGTGTGAAAGTAGAAAATAAACATATAGAACTATGCTAATTTGACTTGGTGAACTGAGATTAAAATACTTGTGCATCTCTGAAGTTATCTTCCCCACCAGAGGTAAGATATGAATGACTACTGATAATGTAAAGTAGGAGGATCAACTTTCCTAAATAGAAAAAGCTGTAAAAGAGGGAAAGGTGGTTGTAAGCAGAGGCTTTTCTGTCCCGCCCAGTACCATGTCCAGCCTGGTCCCACAGTCACTTTGAAAATAAATCACTCAGAGGCTTGATACTAATGACAAACTGTTCAGCCTACTGCTCAGGCTTATTAGTAAACAACTCTTACAACTCAATTAACCCGTATTTATAAATCTATGAATTTCCATGTGGCTGTGGCTTTACTGGTCTGCTGGCATCTTGACCCTTGGGTGGCTGACTGACTTCTTTCTGACTCTGCCCTTCTTTTTCCCTGTATTTCTGCTTGGATTTCCCACGTCGCTCTATCATGCCTTGCCATAGGCAAAAGCAGCTTTATTTATTAACCAATGTAAGTAACACATATTCACAGGGTACAGAGAGACATCCCACATCAGGTAGTTCTGCATAGGAAATTCTTGATGGTAGCATCAGGTAATAATGTACTAGTTTTAAAAGAGCATTAGAAAAATGTAAAGACAAACACCAAACTTATCAGCATTTATTTATAGAATTATTTCCTACTTACTATATCTAATATTCCTCAGAAAAGTAAATTCATACATTGATGTTGAATCGAGTACAGTTGGCACACTGGACAATTTTTGATATATTGCAGCAGTGTTAAAATACATATTAACTTAAAAAATCAGTTTTATATTTCTTTAATCCCCAAACATAGCCATATTTATAATGAAATACATCTTTATTATTTATTTTTTTGTTTTGGTTTTTTGAGACAGGGTTTCTCTGTGTAGCTTTGCGCCTTTCCTGGAACTCGCTTTGGAGACCAGGTTGGCCTCGAACTCACAGAGATCCACCTGCCTCTGCCTCCTGAGTACTGACTGGGATTAAAGGCGTGCGCCACCACCGCCGGCTATTATTTATTCTTATTCTTTGAAATTTTCATACATATAAAATGGGTTTTAGTCATGTCTATCCTGACTCCCTCCTGGTCCTGTGAGTCTTTCTAACACACCCTCACGCCTCACGCCACATCTTTATGAACTCTTTCTTGAAAATAACCCGAGTCCAATTACTGCTGCCCATATGTACATCAATGTAGATCATCATTTGCAGCATTGACAAGCTATCAAAGGCCACTTCCCAAAGAAAATCGATGCTCCTTCCTTTAGCAGCCATGACCTGCCAGCTAGGAGTGAGGTTTGCAAAAGTAACCACAGCCGCTATGAATTAATGTGTGCAATAGCCATGCCGTGTTCATAGGTCAGCAGTTCACAGCCTGCTTCCTCTTCCTCTGGCTCCTTTTCTTTGTATTCACTGAGATTGAGGCAGGGGCATGAATTATTATATGATCCAACTAAGTCAATTTTGGGCATATACCCCAAATGGTTATACTCACTACATAAATACAAGGACAAGTTTGTTCATTGTGCATTCATGTTAATTTACTAAGAAATGGAATAGCCTAGATGTCCATCACCTGAACAACTGTTAAAGAAAATGTAATATATATATATATATATATATATATATATATATATATATATAAAATTCAATCATATTAAATCATATTTTTGCAAGTATATGCATAATTTTTTGAAAGTATGTGTGTGGAACTGAAAAAGTTAATGCTAAGTGTCCTCATCCAGGCCTAAAAAGACAAATTCTACTTGTGCTTTCTCATATGATATTCAAATTTTTGTTTATGTTTCACCTGTAGCATATGAGGAAGCCATAAAAGTAGAAATAGGTAAGTGCCAAAGAGAAAAGATAGGACAAAGGTATGGTAGAGTTTTGATGAACTGAAATTAGGGATAGGTAATGCTATGGGCAAAGCAGGTAGTTCAGAAATAAGGATGAGAAAAAATAGGACAGCATCAGGTTAAGCAAAATCAAATGTGCATAAAGAAGCAACATGGGAACTTAAAATTTTACAACCCAAACAAAAGATATAATAACAAGGAATAGTAGCATATATTGACAGAATGGTATAGAGGGAGTTACCAGGGACTAAACTTTTAAGCATGGATATGATCAGGGGTTTGGGGGAAAACAGAGGTAAGGGTTCAAATAACCAAAACTAAAGCACAGTAGCTTGTGAGCTAATTAAATAAACAGAGTTTGAACAGGATTATCTCACATGGGTAGAAATCACTTCTCTCAGTAGACATTGGTTTTATTAAATGAAAACTCAGTGTCAGACAAAACTTACCTTCCTATGAGTTATTATTCAGAGTGGGCCCAGAAGCACACAAAACAGTATAGATTATTGCCATTGTTTTTTTTTATAGTACATTGTAGCTAGATGGTAAAAACCTATTACTGAAGACACCACAAACTTTGGTTGAAGGATATAGAGAAATGAATCATGAAATTACTAGGATCCTTTCGCTCTGCTGGCTAGCTTTCCAAGGGTACCATGTGGGTGTCAGGGGAGGAAAAGACAGTGGATTAATACAGCACTGGATCCTGCAAGCTATAATACTAAACTGCCAGGCAAGATGTGGTGCAATAGTGGCAAGAATAAATATAGGAATAACTAATTGCTTTCTTGGTTGAATTAGAGGCATGCTCCATAGGAGGGAATTTGTGTCTGCTTCTGTAAACAGGATGAAAACCCTGGTGGGGAAACCCATAGAGACAAATGACCTGATCTTGTGTGAGCACATGGAACTGGGAAGCCTGCCTGGGACTGAAGTAGGACGACTGCATGTGGGCAACAGTTTTGTTGCCTGGTCTGTTAATGTAGGCTCTTGAACTGTTGAAAGTGCTGAGAATAAGTGGCTCTGAGTGGTCAGGCATTAATGAGACCATTCCAATCATGAAAGCCAGACACATGAGGAACTCTAGGCAGATATTGAACTAAACCACAGAAGATAAAGCTGGTCATGGATTGACCTTATAAACACAAACCTTCTGTGCATGTTCCTCCATTGTGTTAAGCAAAACACTGACATACCTTTGTAAGAGCGTTGAGTATTAGGGAATTTTATTTGAGGTTGTGTATACTATTTATGTCAGAAACTATACCCAGAAAGTATCACCAATATAATTACCTAAACAGGAGCTGAACATGGATAACTCCAATGAACATGACCAGTTGGGTGGGGAAGAGCCCCGGAAACCTCAACCTTACACAAAGAACTACAGCCTTCCTTGCCTCCCTCTTGTCTTCCCCTTCTTATTTGATCCTCTATTCCAGTTCTCCCATCCATCCATTCATATCTATCGAGTTCCCTTTTCTAAGGAGATCTATCTGTTCCACCTAACTCTTATTCTATACCTAGCCTCTGGGCTCTACAGAATGTAGATTATTTATTGACTTAAGAACTATATCAACATGTAAGTGAATACATACCATATTTTTCTTTCTGGGAATGGGTTACTTCACTGAGCTTGATTTTTTGGTAGTTCTGTGCACTTACCTGTAAATTTCATGATCTCATTTTCTTTATCAGTTGAGTAATACGCCATTGCATAAATATACCATATTTTCTCTACTCACTCATCTGTTGAGGGGCATCTAGGTTGTTTCCAATTTCTGGTTACTATGAAGAGAGCAGCAATGAAAATAGGTTAACAAGAGTCTCGGTGGCAGGTGAAGTGTCCTTTGGGTATATGCCCAAGAGTGGAATAGCTGGATCTGGAGGTAAATTGATTCCCATCTTTCTAAGGAAGCACCACACTAATTTCCACAGTGGCTGTATAAGTTTGCACTCACATAACCCATAGATAAGTACTTCCCTTACTCCACATTCTTGCCAGTGTGGGATGTCACTTGTGTTATTGATCTTAGCCACTATGAGGGTGTAAGAACAAATCTCAAAGTAGTTTTGATTTGCATTTCCATGATGATTAAGGATTTTGAATATTTCTTTAAGTGTTTCTCAGAAATTTGAGTTTCCTCAATTAATAATTCTCTGTTTAGATTTTTATCCCATATTTTAATTGGTGTATTTGTTTTCTTGATATCTAAGTTTTTAATTTCATTATATATTTTGGATATTAGCTTTCTCTCAGGTGTGTGGTAGCTAAAAATCTTTTTTCATTCTGTAGGCTGCCACTTTGTCCTAATGACAGTGTCCTGTGGTGCGAAGAAGCTTTTAAGCTTCATAAAGTCCCATTTGTTAATTTTAAATTAATGAATTAATAATTAACTCATTTTGTTATCTTAATGCCTGGGCTAATGGTGTTCTTTTCACAAAATCTTTTCTTGTGTCAGTGAGTTCAATGTTATTCCTCATTTTCTCTATCAGTTTAATTATCTGGTTTTATTTTGAGGCATTTGATCCATTTGGAGTTGAGTTGAATTTTGTGCTAAGTATGGATCTATTTGTATTCTTCTTTCTTCTACATCCATCCCTCCATTTTGACCAGCACCACCTGTCTTTTGCCTAATGTATTCCTGACTTATTTATAAAAAAAAAAAAGGGGGTCCATAGATGTGTGGGCTTATGTCTGGGACTTCAATTCAATTCCATTAATCAATGTTTCTCTTTTTATGTCAATACCATGATCTGTTGTTATTATAATTCTTCAGTGACACTTGAAATCAGGGATGGTGATACCTCCAGCAGTTCTTTTATTTAAGAATGTTTTAGTTTTCCTGGTTTTTGTTGTTGTTGTTTGGTATTTACATATAAAGTAGAAAATGTTCCTTTCAAGATCTGTGAAGAGTTGTCTTGGAATTTTGATGTAGATTCCATAGAATCTATAGATAGCTTTGCTAGGATTCTTATTTTTAACTCTATTAATCCAATTCATCCATAAGTATAGGAGATCTTTCCTTCTTCTGATATCTTCTTCAATTTGTTTCTTCAATGACTTGAAGTTTTTAATCATGTAAGTTTTCTATGTAGTTGGTTAGAGTCATCCCAAGACATTTTATATTGCTTGGTGCTATTATGAAATGTGTTGTCTCTCTGACATCTTTCTCAGTTAATTTGTCCTTTGTATATAGGAGGGCTATTGATTTTTGTGATTTGCAATTGTATCCTGCTATTTTACTGAAAGACTTTTGTCAGTTGTTGGAATTTCCTGGTGGAATTTTTAGGGTCACTTATGTATAATAGTATATCATTTACAAATAAATATACTTTGGCTTCTTCCTTTCCAATTTGTTCCCCCTTTATTTCCTTCAGTTGTCAAATTATTCTAGCTAAAACTTCAAATACTATAATGAATAGGTGTGTGTAAGGACCATGTAAGACCTAGGGAGAACAACCCTGCTCAGGAGTGATAAGCAATAGAATGACGTAAATAAACCACAAATGGAAGTAATGATAAGCTATGTCTGGAAGTACAGATAAGACTAGAAACCTAGCCAGAAAGGGGTATGAAAGATGAAGCCTTGGACAGGACCAACAGAGCTCATCTGTCCCTCATGTGAGACGACTCTCCTCCTCCAAAGATGTGAGATCCTGTCTTCAGCACAGACAAGGTTGACCACAGCAAGGCTGACCAGAGATCCAGAGGAACAGATGGGGTGAGTCTGGACCTGTACACCAGGAGAGGTATTCCTGCTTCCACTTGGAAGACAGGATAAATATTGCTTGTAATCTTATTATGTGAATAAATGAGTGTTATACCAAGTCTGAATCAAGAGTGATTATTCCTCCCCTGTAACCGGGGTATGTGCTCACCACAGTGTGGAAAGAGTAGACAACCTTGTCTTGTTCTTGTTTTAATGGGACTACTTTGAGTTTCGCTTTAAGTTGATGTTTGCTATGGCTTTGTTGTAAACTGCCTTTATTATGTTGATGTAAGCCCTTTGTATGCCTAATCTCTCCAGGATTTTATCATGAATGATGTTGGCTTTAGTCAAAGGCCCCTTAATGCATCTAATGAGATGATCATGTGGGTTTTGTCTTTTATTTTTTATATGGTGGATTACACTTATCAAATTAAATAGGTAAGTTGAACCATTACTGCATCTCTTGGATGAAATCTACTTGATCATGGCGGATAATCTTTTGGATGTGTTCTTGGATTCCTTTCACAATTATTTTACTGAGAAGTTTCACATCTATGTTCATAAGGGAAATTTGTCTATAATTCTCTTTTATTGTTGTGTCTCTATGTGATTTGTGCATAAGGGTAACTGTGGCCTGGTAATACCAATTAGACAATATTACTTCTGTTTCTGTTTTGTGAAATAATTTGAAGTCCCCTGGAAGTAAGTGTTCTTGAAAATCTGGTAGAATTCTACACTAAAGCTATCTGGCCATGGATTTTTGGGTATTTTTTTTTTGGTGTTGTTATTGGAAGATTTCTAAACAGTGCTTCTGTTTATTTCACTAGGGATATAAGTTTGTTTAAATTGCTAATGTCATCTTGATGTAATTTGTAAGTGGTATATATTGAGAAAATTACCCATTTCTTTTAAATTTTCCAATTTGGTAGAGTACAGGTTTTTAAAGTAAGTCTTTATGATTCTCAGGATTTCCTTGGAGTTTGTTGTTATGTCCCCCCTGGGCATTTCTAATTTTGTTAATTTGGATCTCTTCTCTGCCTCTTTTAGTTAAGTTAGATAAGGGTTTATCTGTCTTACTAATTTTCTCACAGAAACAACTTTTGTTTCATTGATTATTTGTATTGTTTTGTTGTTGCTTCTTTTGTATTGATTTCAGCCTTGTGTTTGATTCTTTATGTCCATTCCTGGTTTTCTTGGGAATTTAAAGAAAGCAGGTTAATAGGAGTAATTTAGATCATGGAATTGTAATGTAGAAATGGACACGGAATTGTTCTTTCTCTCTTCTATTTTATCTGGCCATGAAATGTGTGGCTCTTCTGTCCATGTAAAGTCTGTGATATTCTATCGCATCAAGACTTCAAAGAAATAAGACAAAACATCACAGGTTGGAAATCAATCAGACATGATTACAGAGTGAACTTTTCTCTTTGTTAGTTTATGAACTCTATGTCTTATGAGTAGTGAAATGATGACTAACACTAAACTGACATAATCATGTCTTTCCTTTTAGTAAATCACAGAGGTATTGCTTTTGAGACTTGTGATAGTTAATATTATTAACCTGATTGTAAACAGAAGGACACAAGAAACAATCTTCCCGACCATATCTGTGATACAGTGAATGGATATGGGATGACTTATTCTAATTGATGCCATAGCCTTCCTTGGGCTACGATCAAAGACTAAAAGTAAAGGAAAGCATGAGTTGAGCATCAGAATTCATCTTTCAGCACTTCATGACAAAGATGAGATGTGACTCATTATCTCAGGTTCTTGCTGTCAGGACTACCCCAACACGATGAACTGTACCCTGCACCTACATAGTGAAACAAGCCCTTCATTCCTTAATTTGACTTCTGCCAATTGTTTTGCCAGAGCATTAGGAAAGTAATATAAAGTACCCTTGGCAATTTGTGCTCTTTGATTTTCATACAGTAATTCTAAACCCTGTGCTGGTTTTATGTCCAGTAGTCATTGCAGCGTCTCTAAAATATGATTGCCCTGGAAACCAAACTGTATCTCATAACCATCCATTCCCTTGTCTAGAATTAAGAATATCTAAGAACACAATTCAGGTTATTATTTTTTGTTTTTGTTTATTGTATTTATTCAAGGTAGGGTCTCTCTCTGTAGCTCTGGCTATCCTGGAACTATGTAGACCACACTGACTTTGAGCTAACAGAGATCATCCTGCCTCAGGATACAGAATGCTGGATTACAGGTGTGTTCACTACACTTGGCTATAAAATTTGGTTCATTTTCAATGATAGATGGGCTGAATTTACTGATAAGGAATTTCTGCACTCATTTGGATATTAGTCCTACCATACACTCTCAGATTTCTACAGTTGTTCCCTTATAGGAAACTCAATTGATCATAGATAATTTTCTCTGTCACCCTTACCAATGCAATTGTCCTATGTTTACTCTCAAGATCATAGAATGTTTTCTGACATTGTATGATAACTGTTGTGCCACCAAGATTGCTGTTATCACGGGAAATCCTTTTGAAAATGAAAAGAAGATACCTTATTATATTACTTCCTTTTAAAAATGTTATTAAGAACTGAAGATCATATGCTCACTTATATTTCAAAAACACAAGAACTTCAGAATTACAAAATAATATTAATGTGTTTTCAAATTCATGGTTTGGAGTTGTATTAATTTGTATAACTGTATTAAACATCAGCAGAATTATGAATAAAGATAGGAGTCTCTAGTTTCTATAAGCCAGATGTAGTGTCTCTTCTGGGGAGCAAAAGTTTAAATTAATTCAGATATTTAAAGATCTCTTTCAAAAGTTTCCCTTCTATGTTACAAAGTTCAAATAAACAAAAGCAGAATTTCAGGCAACATTAAAAGAAGTGACAAGTAATTAACAATTATGTCACATGTGGCAGATCAGCTGATATAATATCGAAATACATTTTGTATCTTGAGTTAAACATTTATTATTCTCTATGTGAATGACAATTCTTCACTACCATTGTTATTTTTACGTGTTCAACTCTCATATCCCCAATAGCCCCAAGGAATGATTATGTTTATATCTCATTATACTTTTATATATCTAAAGTAAGTTATTAGTTGAATTTGGTTTTTGTGAATAGATGGTAAGATAAATTTCAGTAGCCTAAAAAATTTAATCCACTCAGAAATAATGTGGAAAATTTCTTTGTACTGGCAAAAGAATTGGTAGTCATATAATTAAAATATTCAAGCTGGATGATAACCATTGTCAGTTGCTCTGTCTGATTATCTTTCCATCTTTGTCTTAGAAGTCATTCTTATTCGTTTATCTTGGTGGTTAGTGGCTCTCATGCTTTCTGTGATTCTGTTCTTACTAAACACTCACCTTACAATAAAAAATAGAGTTGCTATTGAACACAACTCAATGGGAAAGAGGCTTGTTCAAAGAAATACATAGTGAAAATTCTGGAGATATTCATACATTTATTTCCTGGGTTTTATTAATCAATCATTAGTCCTCATATAGTGATTTTGTTGCCAGAATGGAGTTAGAATACTCGTGCAGCTTATATTGGTTAAGGTGGTACCAGAATTCCACATGAATTCCAGGTGATATGATATTATATGAACTAAGGTGCTTTGTATTGTTATGAGATGAAAATATATGTGGTAAAAGAAATTGCAGATAAAACAGCCTTGGCTTTCTCAAAAACAACCTAAAGAAAATATACATTTAGAAAATTAGGGAAAAGAGAAACAGTGAGTATTACTATTTATTGTTAAATTTCTGATGTCTGATGAACATGGTGAGATATTTTTATTATTTGAGAATATTTATGAAAATCAGTTATTTAGCAGACAAAATTATTTTTCTTTATATATGTTAGAAAAGATTGTTTTGTTTTTAAATAAAGGACTTTGATTCAGGACATACATTTTGTATCTACATCATATTATTTATAAAGTCAAATTCAAAAAGTAAAGGAATCATGTAAATTCAGATGATACTACACAAAAATATTAAATCAATATACTGATAGACAACCTTTCTAGGTATAGCATGTCTGTGTCACCAAATGTGAGCCTATATAGTGCTATCTGAGTTTTAGTGAAAAATTATTTGTGATTTGAAACAATATTCAACATTTTGTCTTTTTTTCATCTCCAATGAATTAAAAAAAATTATCTGCAAGCTAATTTTATTGTACATCAGCCTAATATTCAAGAAAAAGCAAACGAATAATAGAAATGTGTGGAGAGGTAATGATGATATTTAGGACTTTGCATCCTGAGTTTTTCTTTGATATTAATGGTATCCTGCTGATGTATTTGTTAAATCACTGGAGGATGGTGTATTTTATCACATCAGTGACAACTTCAAACTTCTCCTAGTGAGAAAGAACAATATTGCAACCGTTCCCTGAGAGGAAGGTTTGTGGTGTGCATCTAATATCTTAGATGAAGATATTCAGTTGAAGTGTGAAGTAGTAAGTCAATTACAGAAAATTCACTATTTCAATTGAATTTTATGTCACTCCACTTGTTTCCTGGGGAAATCAAACACAGAGTTCAGGTTGATTTAAAAACAACAATGAAAGTATCCCACAGTTATACCAGAAGCTGACAATTCAGTTTGCACACCATTACTCAGATCCTTGGATTGTTTTCCTTCTTTGGGCACTTCTTTCCAGTTACATTTCACCCTTTCCTTTCTACCTCCACAAGGAAGAAATTGGAAATATCAAAAAGGTAAAAATATTGTATTAGGCAATTTCTCCTTGACAGAAGTTGTGGTCACACAATTCACTATGGAGTTGCAAAAAGTCCAGTGTGTCCCTTACCACATACCAGTGCTTACTCCAGAAGTACAGTGGGATTCATTCTTTTATGATCTCTGTGTGTGTTTTCATATGTGTCTATGTATATGAAACACACACACACACACACACACACACACACACACACACACATACACACCCCTAGAGAAGATCACTTTTCTGTTGATAACTTGGCAAACCTGCAGACTTTCATTTTACGTCGTGGGTTTTTGGTGTCTTAGGTGATTGCATTCCACACAGCACATCCTTGCTATATCAAGTTTTTTTTTTTTTTTAATTAGCTTTTATTGGCACATATCAATTACATACGATAATGGGTTTCATTATGACATCCATACATGAAATAATGCATTTTGATCATATTCACTCCCTAGTCCCTCCTTTTGTTCCTTTCCTATTACTGCTATCCCTTCTTCTTCCCAGTTAGTCCCCCTTTCATGTTTTTTAAAGGACCCGATGAGTTCAGTTTATTTATTATGTTTTTATTGAATTGCTATTCCAATCTTGTGACTCACAAATATCTACTCAATAAAATTTAAAACCCTCACATGACTTTTATTCCCTTTCATATTGTCTGATCCTTACCTTCTCCATTCTCATTTCAAATGATTCCATAAAAATACCTCAATTTGTCAGACAACCAGAGCTTTATCTTCGGACAAGCCTAGCAATGTATTTGAACCTTTACCCCTGTGTGTTTTGATCCATGATGTACCAGGGTGACTGGTTTCTCTTTGCCCCACTGCTCATCCTAAAGCAGCTTGTCATTGGGTTTGATGTACAGTCTCTGGGTTATTGGTAACTAGAATGGAGACAAGTTATAAATGCATAAACATTTTGAGAGCTTCCTAGAAGTCAGTCCCATGATGAGATAAGTTAACTAGTACAAAGCGGGGCGGTAGTGACACACACCTTTAATCCCAACACTTGGGAGGCAGAGGCAGGCATATCTCTGTGAGTTCAAGGCCAGCCTGGTCTACATAGCAAGATCCAGGACAGGAACCAAAACTACACAGGGAAACCCTATCTCGAAAAACCAAAAATAAAATAAAAAGTTAACTAGTACAAGGAAGAAAAATGAGGTCGCAGCAATGGCTTCATCTATCCTGTGGGAAATATTGAAACTCAGGTGATTTTGAAGAGATTATTTGAATTCAGGTAAGAGTACCCACATAAATCACTGTATGGAAACTTATGTAAAGGCAAACATGTCTGCCTGCTAGGGCAGCTATAATAGGTGGAGGGTTATCATCAAGGAGGAGCATGGATTTGGTGAATACTGTAGCAAGTATGTCAAACATTGCTGTGTCCTGGAAATGTATCTGGGCAGGCTAACACTAACACACCATCCAAGGAAACTGACATTCAGCTTTTAAAGACTTGGACAGCTCTCAAAAATAAAATGTGTATGGTGATACTTTCTTCGAGTTGTAATGTATATACTGATACTTTGTGATATGATGTAGTGATACTCTGTGATGCTTTGAAGGATAGACTCTTATATTCCTCATCCTCCAGGGTCCTCCTACACCATGAATGGTGCTCTGAGATCTTAAGGAAAGGTATAATATATGCTTCAGAAACTGGAAATTTAAATAGTGATTAACTTATGGAATGTAACTTATTAAGAGAGAGAATATATTTATAAAATTATATATTTCTAGCATGCACTAAATATTGTTGTATATGACTGAAATATAACTTTACACTTGACATGACTTCAGTAAGGCTGGGGTATTTGAAGAAATTACAATTAAGCACTAACATTAAAAAATTTGCTTTGCCATATATTTTACTAATGAGTAGATGAGGTAAGTAAAACAAATTATTTTATTTAACTTGAAAAGCAGAGTTAATATTATTCTGTGGGATTGATGACTTTACCCTTCCTGCAGATATGTTTGAAAATAATTGCATTTTAGTGTTGAATCTTCACAGAGCACTGCTTTTACTGTGTCATAGAAAATGCATCAATATTTAGTAATCAGATGAATGGTTGAAGAGGCAAATATACTATTGTTATGTAAAAATCAGTGTACTGGTAAGAATTTTAGCAGAATGGTAGATCAACTTCAAATTTGGAGTGACACTTAAAAATATATAAGAAGATTGTTTTAACTCAGTTAATTTAATCATTTTACTATACAAACCATTCAAAATCATCGAGTTCTTTTGTTCTCATGACTGTTTTTTATATTATAATTTAATGATGACATTTCTCTCTTCTCTTCCCCACTTCCAAGCCGTCCCATTTATCCCTCCCCACTCTCCTCATAATTCATAGCCTTTCCCCCTGCTACGTACTGTACCATACTTCTATGTATATATGTCCAGTCAGTATAGAATTACTTGTATGTATATCTTAGGCTTGGACACTGAGCAACTAATTGGTGAGCTCTTTCCTGGGGAAGACACCTTCTCTCATTTCCAAAGCTTTCTTCAGTTGCCTATACTTATTTGTAAAGGGTTGAAGCCTCTTGGGTTTTTTTCCTGAAACTGCTAAATTTTACTTTTGTTTGACATAATTTAAAGACCGGAGTTTGTACTTAGTCCTATAAATCACAAGGTCACTAATTTCATCTCTGCAACCTCTCTATACATAAGCCACTGACAAGTAAGAGTTTCCATGGGACAAAATAGAAAAAAAGTGTGTCTCATTGGAATGAAAAAAACATGAGTTCAATATTAGAGGTGTTTTACTTCTTGAGATTTATCAAGAAAATAAAAGTTCTAACCATTCTCAAACTTTTTTTCCCCAGGAATGCTTATTTTACAGCCTTGCTTTCCTCTGTGGAAAACTGATTTACTTTTAAATAATCTGAAAGATCTTATTTGTCATTAAAATATTCATCTATTAACTAGTCATTTATGGCTGCTCAAAAATGTCTCAGTTATTTTCAATGATGCCTCGGTTATATGTCTTTATTTTTCTTTCCCTTTGATATGAGAGACCTAAAGAAGAAAATCATATTTGTGATGAACAAAACATATTGACTTCTGGGTTACCCTCTGAATACAGAGTATAATGAAAAATAAAAATGAGTGAATAAAATATGCAATGCACTGTAATCTTGATCTATTTTTAAA
>CABHPP010119228.1:0-14708 GCA_902168425.1 Peromyscus attwateri | reverse complement strand
AAAAAAAAAAAAAAAAAAAAAAAAAAAAAAAAAAAAAGAAAATGAATGGGTGGCTGAAGAGGTAGTTCAGTGTTTAAGAGGGCTTGCTGCCCCTGAGGACCAGAGTTCAGTTCCCAGCACCCAGGGGATCTGACAGCCTCTTTTGGCCTCTATGGGTACCCCCACACAGAAACACACATATTTGTGTACTCTTTTTATTTTCTTTTTTATGAATGGAACTTTGATTTTCTGCTGGTTGGTATTTTAAAATAATATCTAGGACACACTTGGGCGTAGGTGATCTGTTAATTCAAGACCAGCCTGATCTATACAACTAGTTCCAGGCTGGCCAAGGCTGCATAGTAAGACCCTGTCGTGTGTGTGTGTGTGTGTGTGTGTGTGTGTGTGTGTGTGTGTACGTACATACATGCACACATTAAGACACATCTGATTTTCTTACTCAGATCTGGCACTTCCAAATTAGAAGAATTTCTTGGGTATCTCCACTAGGTAAGGGATTGACTTGGGGCAGAATGAAGTTCAAAGATATGCAAAATATGCCCCTTGCTCAAAGATTTCACTTAAGCTAACGTTAACACTTACAGAGTAAAGTCACAGCAGGTTAAATAGCCCTTCAAGTGAGACATGGGGTAATTAGTTGGTTGTTAAATGGAATAAATCATTTCCCAAACTCTTTCCTGGCCACCAGTTCTGTAAGAATGGGTTTTAGATTTGCTGAGTTTAGAAAATGTTGGGTTAAAGAAAGTTAAGCAGGTTATTTACCATGAGCTTTTTAGATGCCTTAATAAATTGATCTCCTTAGTGAATGTGTATGTACATAATCTTTGGTCCCCAAGATTTTGTTCAGGAGGCCTCCTTTTCTTTTAAATCACGATCTATTCATTGATCAAATGGAATTATCTTGGGTAGGTAGGAGAAAGGGTGGGTGTGTTAAGAGTTGAATATGAGGATTTGGAGAGCTGGTTTAGCAGGTGAGACCATTTGCTGCTCTTCCAGAGGACTAGAGTTTGATTCCCAGTACCCACATTAGGTGGCTTATAACTGCCCATAACTCCGACTCCAGGGGATATGATACCTTTTTTTTTGGATTCCATGGACAATTATGTCCACACATGCACAGACTTCCCCACACCATATGCACATCTAATGAAAAAGAAAAGTCTTTAAAAAGGCTGAATGTGGTGGCCTAAGCCTTTAATTCTAGCACTCGGGAGGCAGAAGTAGGTGAATCTCTGTGAGTTTGGAACTACCCTAGTCTACATAGCAAGTTCCAGGCTAGCCAACGCTACATGAGACCCTGTCTCAATAAAAACCAAAAAGAAAAAATAAATCTTAAAAATAAAAGCTGAAAATCGCCTTTAAGCTCCACACTGGGAAGGTTGATCTCTGAGCTCCAGGCTAGCTAGGGCTTCGTTGTGACACTTTGTTTCAAAATAAGAACAGAAACAAACCAACCCAAACCAACTAACCGATCAAACAGAAAGTAAAAAACTGGAGAGGAGAGGTGGTTTTAGCTTGGAAGGCCAAGAGAAGTTGATGGGTGTTGTCAACTTGACAGGATCTAGACTCGCCTAGGAGAGAAATTTGTGAGAGCCTGTGGACTGGGTTAATTGAGGCGGGAAGATCACTCACTATTCCATGGCTGGGGTCTTGCACGGCAGACGAAGAAGACAGTGAGAGCTGGCTTTGAAGAGTCCATGCTGCCGCTTACAGAGCTCCTCATGCAGCCCGCTGCCTTCTGAGTCTAACTCAGAAAAGCATGCGTGAGCTTGCGCCGTCTGAACCCATGTGCTTTCTCATCACTTCTCTGTCGTCTAGGCCCTCTTAAAAGGCACGACTTTCTCTCCATCTCCCTCCTCCCTTTGTGTGCGGGATCTTCAGCTCACTTTCTCTGCTGTTTTTCTGTGAAACTGATAAAACAGTCATTGAACTTAGGAGAGAAAAAAGAGAGAAGGCGGCAGGTTGGGCGCCAGCATTCTTTTCTGTGTCGTGACCGTGGCAGCGGTGTGGCCTGCTGCTGCGTCATGCCCCTGCCGTTATGACTTCCCTGCCCTGATGGACTGCACCCACAGACCGCGGGCCCATCTTGCTGAAGTTGCTTTCGTGAGGTATTTGGTTATAGCAACAAATAACTATGACAGAACGTTCTGCAGAGGTGTTGGGTTTTCAGCAGCATCTCCGAGGCCAACACGGACTTATACCGCTGGAGAGGATGGGAAGGGGGTGTATGGAGACTCTGTCACTGAGTTACCAAGACAGGGATCTGGAATGGAACAACACGTTTTCTCAGGTCTCTTAGGCCATCTTCCTTCTAAGCAACAGTTTGGGGACAGAGTCAACCCAAGGATTCAGTGAGGCTCAGTTCCCCACCCCTTCTTACTCATACATCTTTCCATTTTTGTCCTGGCTGTATCCAGCTTCAGCAAGGGTTTGTAGTGACACAGGTCTGACATGCTGCTGCAAGGGGCTTGTGGTACCAAAATAGAACTTGGACACTCCTGCCTCTTAAGTGGATGTGCTGGCTAGTTTGTCCACTTGACACATGCTGGAGTCATCAGAGAGGAGGGAGCCTCAATTGAGAAAATGCCTCCATCAGATCCGGCTACTAGGCAAGCCTGTAGGGACATTTTCTTAATTAGTAATTGATGGGGGGGGGGTCCCAGCCCCATTGTGGGTGGGGCCACTCCTGGGCTTGTGGTCTTGAGTTCTATAAGAAAGCAGGCTGAGCAGACCATAAGGAGTAAGTGAGTAAGCAACATTCTTCTGTGGTCTCTGTATCAGCTCCTGCCTTCAGGTTCCTGTCCTGTTTGAGTTCCTGTTCTGACTTCCTTCAATAATGAGCAGAGATATGGAAGAATAAGCCAAATAAACCCTTTCTTCCCCAACTTGCTTTTGGTCATGGTGTTTCATCACAGCAATAGTAACTCTAACTAGGACATTGGACCAGGACTGAGTTTCTGAAGCTCATCCCCAGGGTTGGTTGCTATTGCATCAGAATCCACTAGAGAGAGGGACAGCCGTCTGTATTTACAACAAATCCCAATTGTGGACATTGAAGAAAGTGGGGCAGAGCCAGCATGGCTCTCCTTGGGCCTAATGACCTTGCATAGAACTGCCTAACTTTAGATTAGACCCCTTGGCCCAAAGTCACCCCGAGTAAGGTCTGGGAGAAGCATGTGTTGTAGGGTTCAGGCCAAGGTACTGAAGAGTCAGAGTTCACTGTGCTTTCATCATTGCTGCCCTCAGACAGGTACAGCCCAATGGGTGGTAGGTGGCAGTTATCAAGGTCCTTCAGTTGCAAATGTTCTAAAAATGCATAGTCCTGTTAGGCTGGTTCTGTGCAAGCTGCCTGATCTCTGCCTCTGCACGTGGCTTAGTCCTGGAATGATGATTGCCCCTCTGGTGTACTCTTGGTCATGTGTTCTTTTCTAAACCCTGTGGGGAATCAATCATCATGAGAGATGACATGGGGATTACTTCTGAAATACATAGAATGGGGAAGACATATATGTTTCCATCCTGTGGTACAGCTTACTTTAAATCAGAGAATACTGAGGAGGGGCCAGAGAGATGGACTAATAGTTGTAGAGAACCTGAGTTCTGTTCAGAGCACTAATATCAAGGAGCTCACAACTACCTATAACTCCAGCTCCAGGGCATCTGAAGCTGTTTGCTTTTCCTTTTTTTTTTTTTTTGAAGGGGTGGTTGGTTCGAGATAGGATTTCTTTATATAAGCCATGGCTGCCCTGGAATTCACTATGTAGACCAGGCTGGCCTCATACTCACATACTCCACCTGCCTCTGCCTCCTGAGTACTGGGATTAAAGGTGTGTACCACCATCTCCCCGCTGTGAGGCTGTTTTCTGACCTCTCTGTGCAACTGCACTCAAGTGTAATGGAAATTGCTAAATGGTCTTATTAATAAAAAACCCGGAGCCAGGTATTGGGGTGAAAGCCAAAAGATCAGAGGAATAGGACAAGCCACAGCCAACCTCACCTTACCAACTCCTCAGCTTCCAAAGAGACCTACTTCCTGTGTACCCACGCCTGTATGCCTTTCTGTCTCTGCCCTCTTACTTCCTCTCTCCGCCCAGCTACATCACTTCCTCTTTCTGCCCAGCTCTATCACTTCCTGTCTGTCTGTACAGACCTCCAGACCTCCATGGTTAGTGCTGGGATTAAAGGCATGTGCCACCATTCCTGGCTCTGTTCCCGATGTGGCCTTGAACTCACAGAGATCCATATGGATCTCTGCCTCCCGAATGCTAGGATTAAAGGCGTGCTACCATTGCCTGATTTCTGTGTTTACTGTAGTGGCTGGCTTTTTTCTCTGATCCTCAGATAAACTTTATTGGGGTATACAGATAAAGTATCACCACACTCAAGCGTGTGCAACACACACACACACACATAATTAAAAAATAAATCTTAAAAACATATTGAGGAATTTGTTTTTCCTTTTTTCATAGCCTAGTCATTTAACTGAGTAGCAGAACAATAAAAAGGGGCTTTAGAGCCACAGATCTACCCAAGAGCATTTTCAGAGTTTCGCACTGCAACCCAAGCTCTGACCTAATTTGACATTTTACCGTGCAACTTATGCTGTTAGAAGATGACTAAGACAAGAGTATTTGTTTCCAGTTTCTCCTTTATCTGTCCGGGGGCTCCTTTTCTCTTCAAAGAGAGGGCTTTATTTGAATAATTTTGCCAGATAACTGACTTCTTTTGCATTCCTTAGTGATGTCTCAGCTTTGCCATTTGGGGGGAAAATTGGCTTTTGATGTATAGGAAAAGCGATAACTGATTTTAATATAAAATAGTGAATGCAGAGTTTTAAACTCCTCAGCAATAGAAAAAAAAAAAATGTGCCAGAGAGCATTCGCTTTCCAGACATAAAGCAAAGCAGCTTAATTTCTCAGTGGAAGCTTTGGGGACATGGCAGGGCTTAGGAGGCGGGGCCCCAGTAGAGTGACAGGTGGTAAGTGGGGGCTGGTCCTTCAGGAGCAGCTTTGTCAAAGCTTCCTGCTGGACTCTGTTTGCTTCTTGGGATGATCTTTGTCATTGGTAGTCCTGGCAATGGGGTGCTTGGCCCCCTATTCTTCCCTGGCCAGGAGCTTTGGGGTTGGACTAGATGCTTGGTAGTAAGGAAGACGGTGAGTGACAGAAGGCAGGGCCATTTACAAGTTGCTATATGTCGTCTTTATCAGGGCCTTGACTGCAGGGTCAAAGCCGCGTCCCCTGAGCCCTAATCCCCAGTGTGGCCACATTTAGAGAAAATAAACAAGTAAAAGTTTTAAATTGTGACCCATTACACTATGATCAGGTCTCTTTAATCATTTAATAATCTTTCAATTATTTTGATTTTTAGTTGAGAGTATGCTTGCATGTGTCTATGGCTATGTGTGAGTACAGGTGTCCATGAAAGAGGCTTGAAGTTGCTGGGTCCCTTGGAACTGGAGTTACAGAGTGTGGTGAGCCACTCAGTGTGGGTACTGGGAACTGAATTTGTGTCTTCTGCAAGAGCAGTAAGCGTTCTTTACTGCTGAAACCTTTTTTCAGTCCCTGTGATACTTGGTCAACTGTGTTAAGTAGGGAAGAATGGACCTTGCTTATCATGTGGAGGCAATCCTCCTGACCATTTCCTGTCTTCTTATCTGGAGATGCGGTGCCAGAGTGCTGTTAATCTGTGTAGAATGAGCTGACAGCTGGGGACTCCCAGATTGTTCCAGCTGTTCCCAGGCATCAGGATTTTTCTCTGCTATGATGGTAACTGGAGACTGCCTTATGACCTAGGATGCCCAGCTAAACTTAAATAAACTGGTAAGTGGTGAACTATCTTTAACTTATAAATATATTCCAAATGTTGGGTGATTTATCTGAAATTCAAATTTAACTAGCTGTCTTATAGTTTCACTCACCAGGTCTGTGAGGCCCACTGGTGGATGCCAACTAGCTCGTCATTAAGAGGTTCATAGTTAATTGGATGGATCTTGGAAGAGGATTTGATGGCAGAGTTGGGGAGAGGTAATTTGACACTGTGAACTTATTATGTGTGTGGGAGAATATTGAAAACCTAGATCCTAGATATGGGATGGAAATTAACTGCAAAGACATCTGTTGATTGTGTCTTCAGATGTTTAAGTAGCTGCTGAGCCACTGGTTAGTTAGGGCATGGATTGGAGTCCAGAGGGTCGTTGCTGAGACTGCTGGCTCCTTGTGTCTCAGAGCAATGCACTGGACAGGGGGTATGAGGATAACAGTAGAAACAGGCAGTTCTGTAGAGAAAGGAAAAAGGCTCTCCTGAGGCCGGAAGTGGGCTAGGGACCTGGGAGGACAGCTGCTGCTCAAAAGCACACTTGACACATGAGTTCTGCTCCTTTGTAGACCAGTTACATAGCACCCGCCTCCTCCTGCGATGCCTTTGCACATGCTGTGTTGGCTATGTGGAGCCCAGGTAGGGATGGGCTCCCAGTGTCTCTCAGCCAGCTGTGTTCTTCATATGGCAGTCTTTTTTTTTTTTTTTTGGTTTTTTTGAGACAGGGTTTCTCTGTGTAGCTTTGCGCCTTTCCTGGAACTCACTTGGGAGACCAGGCTGGCCTCGAACTCACAGAGATCCGCCTGCCTCTGCCTCCCGAGTGCTGGGATTAAAGGCGTGCGCCACCACCGCCCGGCCATATGGCAGTCTTGATGCCTCTCTTTTCACACCCACACTCACCGCTGTAACAGTGTGATCTGTGTATGGCAGGTGTGAGAGTAGGAGCGGTAACATAGGGTCCTTTATTTCTGTGCAGATGCCTTCGTACCCGACTGGGGCAGAAACCCAGAGAGGGAGGTTTTGATGGGCAGGCTGCTGTGGTTCTTCTTCTGGCTGTGGTTTATTCTGTTGACTGGCACACACACACACACACACACACACACACACACATCCCCTTTCTTTGGTTAGCAATAACTGCCTTGAAATTCATTTTATCTATCTGTCTGTCTATCTATCTATTTTTAAAATTTTTAATTTAATTAATTAATTAATTAATTAATTTGTTTATTTATTTTTGTTTTTTCAAGACGGGGTTTCTCTGTGTAGTTTTTGTGCCTGTCCTAAATCTCACTCTGTAGACCAGGCTGGCTTCGAACTCGGAGATTCGCCTGGCTCTGCCTCCCGAGTGCTGGGATTAAAGGCATGTGCCACCACCACCCGGCTCTTATTTATTTATTTTTATGGTGGTGTCTTCAGTCAGATTCCCATGTGAGAATTCGAAGATGTCTGTGTTGAGTGAGGAAGGCCAGATTTGAGTCACCCATTTCCTGTGCTTTCCATGGGACCATGCTCCTCTAGCACATTCTCCTTTGGTTCAGGGTCTGAGGCTGATGGCTGGCTGCTTCTTTCTCTGGAGTGTTTGGGAGGCTAGAAAATGATACCCTGAGGTCTCTGCAGTGGAAGCCAGTTCTTATAGCTGCTGGGAGGAAGATGGAAACAGCTGTTGGCTGCTTTTCTTCCCCGGCTGGGCCCATCCATGGCTACCAGACGCTGACCCCCACAGTAGCTGGTGGAGGATGGGAGTGGGTGTCCTGCCCAGAAGGCCTCTGTGGGCCAGAGGAGATGGATGCATACCCACTTCCCCCCAGAACAGGGACAGATACACTTTCTGTTGGGGTTTTGAAGACCCAACAATTTGTGGCTTGGTTTGGCCTTTTTGTTGCCCGAGGGACTGACTCAGGTCTGCTTACACTCTGGATGTTCCCTTTCTCCTGACGTCGCTTTATAGAGCAGTCTCAGGAAATGCTTGTGCGGAGGGGAAAATGAAGGGGCCCTTGGGACTCGGAGGGTGGGCTTCCACCGCTTCCCTGTGTACCGGCTGTAATACTTTATTGGCCAATGACTCTGGTGTCTAGATTCACTAAAGGGTCCGCTGGCTGGGCTGGGATAGCTGGGGACCTGACTCTTCAGGGCTGCGAGTCTTTGGTCACGTGGCCTGAATGAACGTTTCATGATGCTGGGTGGGAATATCCTCATGAGGTAGATGAGCAGGTGTGGTCAATAGGTGTGAGGTTTCTGGTGGGTGCCTCCTCAGGAAGCTGGGTGCCTCTCCCTCCCACCACCTCTGCTTCCCCCCAGTCCCCCCTGACTTGTTACCATGGACTTCACCTTGCTATTAGGGGTAGGAGAAGCCATGGAGATGATGGAGGGTTCCACAGTGAAGGTTTGGCTCAGTGGCTGGAAAGTTGGCTTCCCTCAGTCTGAGGAGTGACTCAGAGCAGCCTAGGAAGGAGTGCATTCCTTGGGATAAGGACCCGAGGAAATGGCTTGCGGGGCATTCTTCCCAAGGCCTGCCTTCTTCTGACTAACTGTGTTGGGTGAGGAGCGGTTAAACTGGTGCTTTTCTTTCTGTCTAGGCCCTTGTACAAGGATGCAGTCTTCCATGATGCGTCTGTGAAGGGGCTGACAGCAAAGACATATTGAGGGGATAATTGATGTAGTGGTGTGGGAGTGCATGCGTAGTGTGTGTGTGTGTGTGTGTGTGTGTGTGTGTTCGCTCACGTGCGTGTGCACACACAATTAGGTCTCTTATGGAGTGCAAGCAATTTGAGTCAAGGAGGGAGAAAAAGAACTTCCCAATTTTATTTTGATTATTACTGTTGTGTGTGGAGGTGGGTTGAGGGGTGCATGCCCCAGAGCCTGTGTGGAAGTCTGAAGACTGCTCTGTGGAGTTGCTTCTCCCTTTCTACCTTTACATGGGTTCCAGGGATTGAATTCAGACCGTCAAGTTCTCATGACAAGTTCCTTTACCCACGGAGCTGTCTCGTCAATCCTTTTAAAGAAAAAAAAAATCTTTTTAATTGAAACAATAACGTTTTGCAGGACACCCCTTACTGGACTTATCACTTTACTTACTGGATCAGAATCAGGAAGTGTGGACCAGGAAGCCCTCACTGTGTGTGCCACAGTAGGCTGGGATTTGATTGGGAAAGGAAAGGCTGCTGTTTATGAGCCAGGAAGTGTGTCCCCATAAGGAGATGGCATGATGAGGACCGTGGAAAGGAGTTCATGGAGCTGCAGGTCCCAACAGGGATGTGAAGATATCAGATAGCCAATAGGAGAGGGGAGAGCCTGAAGGCACAAAGACAGATGGGAAGGTTCTGGGAGTTCATACTGGCAGGGGTTGTTACAGATGTGGCTGTAGCTGTATGGGGAGTGATTGGTTCATATTCTTACCTGCACACCCAGTGTTGGTTGTGAGGTGTCCCTGGATATATTTAGAATGGCCTGTGCCTCTGGTCCCTACTCAGGTTCCTACAGTGGGTGTTGCACTAGAGCACCGTTCTGGGAGGCTTCTAACAGCCCTTGGGTGTCCAGGCCTCCCCTTGGGTTCACTGGTTAACACCCTCATGGCACCCTTTCTCTGTGTTACCTCTGGCTGCTGTGTACTAACCTTCCTCCTGGGTTCTGCCTCCTGGCCTCTTCTCCTCATACTTACGTTCCCTAGGGCCCCTCTGCAGAGCCCACCCCCTCTTCCAGCTCACCTTTACTTCCCAGGTGAAGGGGCCTAGCTGGCCTTCTCCTCCATATTAGGGAAGCAGACCTTGTCTCCTTGAAACCTACAGACCTTAAGTTGATTCCATAAACACCTATTCAGAATCCCTTGGGCACAGCCACCGGGGAGAGTAATAACCCAGCTCTGCCTTCCTTTCTGTGGCTCCTTCCTTCAAAGCTCTACGTTAGTTCTAGTAATCTCGGAGGACTGAAACTCCTCTTGTCCTTTGTGAGTTTGTGCGAGTGAGTGCACATGTATGTCACATAAGAGGCCAGCGGACCTTCTCAGGTGTTGTATTTTAGATGTCATCTACTGTTTTGGGGGTTGACAAGGCCTCTCACTGCCCTGGCTTGTGAGCCCCAGAGATCTGCCTGTTTCTTTCTCTCTAGCGCTGGAATTGCACATTTATACTACCATGCCAGCTTTAAAAACCAGTCCGATCCAAACCGAACCCAGACCACAAAGATTCTAACTGGGCATACCTTTGGTCCCACCACTCAGGAAGCAAGAGACAGGTGATCTCTCTCTGAGGACACGGCCAGCTATGTCTATATAGTGAGTTCCAGACCAGCCTTGACTGCATAGTGAGACCCTATCACAAACAAACGAATGAATGAATGAGCAAACGTAGACTCTGGTTTCAAACTCAGGTCCGGTGCTTGCAAGGCAAACACCTTCCCACCTGAGTTGTCTCCCCGAAGCCTCTACTTTAGCCTTTCCTGTCATCTCCAACGTCTTCCGCCCCAGACAGAGCTCCCTGTCTGTTAGCAATGTGGATCAGTAGAGCTGTGGCAGGGTGGGGCCCCAGGGGATTTATGTGTTCTCTGGGTCGGCATCTTGTGCAGGAGACTTTGAATTTGACACCCCTATCACAAAGCCAGTGCCTGGAAACCCTGAAACCATTCCTGGTATTCATCACTCAGGTGGTATTTATAGCACTCCCAAGACAAGTTATGGCCAAAGGAGGTAGTGACACTGGGCCATGCAGGAGACAGGCAGAGCTGAGCAGATTCTTTCTCTGGCTAAGTTTAGATTGTCTAGGGCTACTAAGGTTCTGAGCTCCCTGGGAGAGCGCACACGTTCAAGGGCTTCTGGGCCAATTCTGGAACTGCTGAGCATCTTACTTTCTTCTAGCTCTTTGCTCCTGCAATGCTGGACTCTTTGACATGCTGGCACTGGGTTAGCCAGCTGGGGCATGGGAAAGGACCTGACAGTTGGACACTGTGCATGACTGGCTAATTTTCACAGCCTGTGAATGCCTGCCTCACTTGCCCTTGACATTGTCTGTCCCTCGTCAAGAGTAGTCTTTATGGGGCTTGTATTAGTCAGTGCAGCCTGCTGTAACCAAACTCCATGGACATACAGCAGAAATGTATTTCCTCATGGCTTCAGAGAATGGGCCCTGAGGTCAGAGTGCTGGTGTATGGCTCTGGTGAGGACCCTGTTGTTGGCCTGCAGACTGCTTCCTGTGGCCTCCTGCGACAGAGACAGCATATACTTAGGCACTTTCACCAGTCTTTTAATGTAAGACCACTAATTTCATTGTGATGTCCCTCACCCTCCTGGCCTCATCTGAACTTCCTATTAGAGACCTCATCTCTTAGCATCCCACACTGGGGACCAGAGCTTCAGCAGGAATGGGGGGAGGCAAATAGTTCAGCACAGCAGGGGTTCTTAACCATCATGAGCTATATGTTTTTCCTTTTAATTTTTAATATGCCAGTTCATATGGAAATTTGTAATGTATTTTAAGCACCCCCATACTTCACTACCCTCCTCCCATTTGTCCTCTTCCTTCCCTAGATGATTTCACGTCTACTTTCCTGCCCTTTGTACATAGATGATTTTGTGTGTCTATTAAGTCTAGGACACACAAATAGCAGGAAGTGTGATACTTGTGTTCCTACAACTGACTTAACTCACTTAATATTATCTCCAGTTGTCTCTATTTTCCTGTAAACACTGTGACTTCATTCTTGATAGCTGGAAAAAAATTTGATTATGCACATATACTGCATTTTCTTTATCCATTTCTCTGTTGATGAGCACAGTCTGAGTTAGGGTTTCTATTGTTGTAAAGAGACACCATGACCACAGCAACTCTTATAAAGGAAACATTTAATTGGGGTTGGCAGGTTACAGTTTCAGAGGTTCCGTCCATTATCATCATGACGAGGAGCATGGCGGCATGCAGGCAGACATGGTGCTGGAGTAGTAGCTGAGAGTTTTACATCTTGCAGGCAACAGGAGATGAACTGAGACACTGGGCAGTATCCTGAGCATAAGAAACCTCAAAGCCCACCCCCACTGTGACACACTTCTTCCACAAAGGCCATACCAACTCCAACAAAGCCACACCTCCTAATAATGCCACTCCCCATGAGATTATGGGGGCCAGTTACATTTAAACCACCGTAAACAGACACCTAGACAGGTACTTTTTTTTTTTTTTGGTTTTTTGGTTTTTTGGTACAGGGTTTCTCTGTGTAACAGCCCTGCCTGTCCTGGACTCACTCTGTAGACCAGGCTGGCCTCAAACTCACAGAGATCCACCTGTCTCTGTCTCCAGAGTGCTGGGATTAAAGGAGGCGTGTGCCACCCTCACCTAGCTCCTAGGTTGGTTCCTAAAATTAACTGTTGTGCGTACTGCTACAACAAACATTGATTGCAAGCATCTCTGTGATGTCTTGACTTAAAATCTTTTGGGTGAACAGCCAGGCTTGGTGTATCTGAGTCTTGTGGTATATTCTATTTTTCTTGAGGAGCCTCCATGCTGGTTTCCATGGTGGCTGGACTGATTTACATTCCCAGTTGCAGAATAAGGGTCCTTTTTTGTCCATGTCCTCACCAGCATTTGCTTTTCTGGCGATGAATTGCAGATTCTTTTGTGTCATCGTGTGTGCCGCAGTGTGCACCTGGAGGCGAGAGGACATCTTTTGGAAGTCATTTCTCTCCTCCCACCCCACTGAGGCAGGGTCTCTTGTTTCAGCTGTGGTATGTACTCAGGCTAGCTGGCCTGTGAGTTTCTGTGTGACTCTCTCGTCTCCACATTCCTTCTTGTGGTAGGAGTGCTGGGATTACAGGTGCTTACTACTTTGTTGGGGTTTTCAATGTGGGTTTCTGAGATTGAACTCAGGTCACCATACACTGTTAACTGCCCAGCAATCTCTCTTGGTCCAGCTTTCATTTCTTTAAGGTCGGGATTATTGGTGCTATAGCAGAGCTGGTCTCTTCTTCCTGGGGGTCAGACTTCTGCTGGGTTTGAAGAACCTTATCCCAAGACCAGGAATTCCTTCTGGGACAGCAGTAAAGAGCTTAGATGGAGTTGGAAATTGACTGGTATGTGTTAGGGTTTTCTCTTCGCCTCCTGACTATAGAGCTCTGATATGTGGAGGGGCCTGACAAAGGGAAGGTATATATAGGTGAATGCTTGCGCTCATGTGTGTTTTGTGTGTGTGTGTGTGTATGTGTATGTGTGAGTGTGTTGTGTGTATGTTGTGTGCGAGTGTGTGTTGTGTGTGAGTGTGTTGTGTGTATGTGTGGTGTGAGTATTGTGTTATGTGTGTGCTGTATGTGTTTGTGTGTGTGAGTGTGTTGTGTGTGTGTGAGTGTGGTGTGAGTGTGGTGTGAGTGTGGTGTGTGTGTGTGAGTGTGTTGGCAGATGAAGGATGACAGGGATGGTGGCCAAGTCACCTTTTCTCTCCTTCACTGCTTGGCTTCCAGCAGTCTCTTCTTCATTGTGGTTCTCACCTGATCGGGTTCCTGCTGTGTTTTTCTTTTGTGTGGCTCCTGAGAGCTCAACTCAGTTCTGTTGTGTGATTAGCCGTGCTTTGAAAATTTGGTATGTTTTGGAAGCACTTTTGCCAGAAAGTGGAAAAAGCAGTTGTGCTCAGTGGCATTGGTGTGACAACTGTTTCTTACCTAGTGTTCTTGGCCTTGGCTTCTCTGCCTTGGGATGTGGAAACCTTGCCTGTGTGAGTCAACAATGGTGCCTTTATGGGCCAGCTGCTTCTCTGCAACCATGCTGGCATCTTGGTCACAGTAAGAGCTTATGCAGTGATGGCGGATATGGGGACAAAGCTGGCTCTTGTGCTCGGGCCTTTTCCCAGTGTCCCTTCACGCTGTGTGTCAGGCAAGGTCATTCTGCTGCCTTCCTCTGACTTCGACATGGGATAAAAGTAGCAACTTTGCAGGGCTGGGGAGGTGGCCCAGTGGCTGAGAGTGAGGCCTGTCATGGAGGACTTGAGTTCAGTTCCCAGCACTCACATCAATGGCTCACAGCTGCCTGTCTGATGCCTTTTTCTGGACTCCACAGGCACGTGCCCTCACACATACACATACCCCCTCCACACATGCCCATAGACACATAATTAAAAATAAAATACACCTTTAAAAAAAAAGTAGTGAGCTTTGAATCATTTATGTTGGGGGCCTGGTGCTTGGTGTATTTCTGTTTTATAATTCTCAGATGGAGATGGACTGTGAGTTGAAGACAATGGCCTGGTTGGTTGTGTTGTATCTTGGGTTTTGTATGTGCATAGATGCATGAGTGTGTGTGTGTGTGTGTGTGTGTGTGTGTGTGTGTGTGTGTGTGTGGTGTATGTGGAGGCTAAAGGTCAACGTCTAGTGTCTTTAATAGCTCACCTTTATTTTCTGGGGCAGAGTTTCACTGAACTCATCAATTTGGCCAGACTTTTTAAAACACTGCTGTCTTAGTTAGGGTTTCTATTGCTGTGAATAGACACCATGACCACTGCAACTCTTATAAAGGAAAACATTTAATTGAGGCTGGCTTACAGTTTCAGAGGTTCAGTCCATTATCATCATGGCAGGGAGCATGGTGGTGTTCAGGCGGACATGGTGCTGTCTACATCTTGATCAGAAGGCAACAGGAAGTGAATTGTGACACTGGACAGTCTCTTGAGTATCTTTGAAACCTCAAAGCCCACCCCACAAGTGACACACTTCCTCCAGCAAGTCCATACCTGCTCCAACAAAGCCACACCTCCTAATAGTGCCCCTTCCTATAAACTTACGGGAGCCAGTCACATTCAAACTAGCCAAATCACATTCTATTGCCTGGCCCCCATAAGTTTTTAATATCATAATGCAAAATGCTAATGGGGCCAATTACATTCAAACTGCCATAACTGGGAATCCGAACTCAGGTCCTCATAT
>CABHPP010119227.1:6459-41646 GCA_902168425.1 Peromyscus attwateri | reverse complement strand
AAAAAAAAAAAAAAAAAAAAATTTCTTAAATAAAAAAATATAGGCTCTTGGGACTGAACTCAGGTCCTCATACTTGAAAAATGAGCATTTTACTGACTATTTTTATAAAGCCTCCTTTCTGTTTTTCTTTAAAGTCTATTTTTATTTTTAACTGACACATAGGACAGTACTTAGTATGTTGTACACATGTGATATTCAGCCTATGTGTACTGTGTGTAACGATTAAATTAGAGTAAACATATTTATCACTTCAGACATGTATTATTTGGGAGTATTCAAAATGTTTTCTCCTACCTGTTTTGAAATACTCAATTACTGGTCTTCAAACATAGTTATCATGTGTTACATTAGAAGTTTTTTACAGACCTTGAAAGAACAATACTCACATTAATATGGAAAAACAAAAAAAACCAGGATAGCTGAGACAATCCTGTAACATAAAAGAACTTCTGGAGGTCTATGATAATAGCCCATGTGGTTTGATTTGCATTTTTTTGAGACTCAGTGACAGTGAGCCTTTTTTCATACTGTTACCAACCATTTGTGCATTCTCTTTTGGGAAATGTCCTTACAAGTCATTTATCCATTTTAAATTGGGTTGTTGTTGTTATTATTTTTACTGTTGAATTGTTTTTTTTTTTTAATATATGTTGGAAATCAATTCCTCTTTTAATGAATAGTTTGTGTTTTATCCATCCTTTAGGATGCATTCTTACTTTCTCGACTGTTCCCTTGGCTGTATTGAAGCCTTTCAGTTTGGTATAATCTGGTTTGTCAGTTTTTGCTTTTGTTATCCGTGTGTGTGTGTGTGTGTGTGTGTGTGTGTGTGTGTGTGTGTGGTATAAATACATGAACTTGTACCTATACATAAATTTTGAAGTATTTCTCCTATATTTTCTTCTAGTAGTTTTATGTAGTTACATTCAGGTCTTTTGAGTTGTTATTTGCATATGATGAGAGAGAGAGGCCAAGTTTCCTCTGCATTTAGATATCTGTTTTTATTCTCCTCAGAAGCACCAGTTAAAGATCATTTTCTTTCTCTAATGTGTGTTCTTGTTGCCTTTCTTACGAAAAATCAGTTGGCTGGAAAGTGTTGATTTATTTCTGGAATGTTCCATTCTGTAAGATTCTGTAAGATTCCAGACCTGTTTCCATACCAGCACCTTGCTGGTCAGACACTATCCATCCCTCTCAAGTGTGTTTTGAAGTCGGGTGTTATAATGCCTCTGCTTTTGGTTTGTTTTCTGTTCCTGGTTGGTTTGACAATTTGGGTCTTTTATGGTTCCATGGAAATTCTAGAAGTGTTTTTATTTAATTATGGGAAATATAATAGATAATTTGATAAGGAACTTTAAAAAAAGATTTATTTTTACAATTTCCAAAATTCCAAACATTATGGATGCCTAGTTTTAGTCTACCATGATCAGAGAAGATTATACAATGATTTCAAATTGTTAAACTTTGTTGAGAATTGGCTGTGCAGCCCAACATGTGAAATATTCTGGAGCATGCCCTATGTGATAGTGAGAAATGTGTATTTTGTAGCTCTATGATGCAATGACCTATAAACTTCCGTTCATCAGTCTGTATTATAGTCTAGTTCCAATGCTTATTTGTCAATTTTTGTCCATCGTGAAAAGTAGAGCACAGTGGAGTCTACTTCCCCAAGGAAAACTTCATAGATTCTATTGTTCCAGCTTTGGGTATACATATATTTACAGTTTTTCTTTTTGCTATCTCTTTATCATTATATAGTGATCATTTTGTTTCTTTCCATTGCTCTGTATTTAAAGTATGTTCTTTATCGCACATGTGTAACTATTCTTGCTTGGTTCTGGTTTCCATGCTCATGGTTTATCTTTTCCTTCATTCACTTTTAGCCTTTATAACATCTCTTTACTGCTCAAGTAACTTTCTTGAAGGAAATATACTGTTGGAGTCTAGTTATTTGTGTTATTTTTATAAAAACTATTCTATTATATTAGCCTATATACTTTAGTTGGGGGATTTAATCTATTTATGCTTGGTATTATTAATGATGAATAAAGACAATTTTGTAATTTTTTTTCTGGTTTTATGTATCTTTTTCATTTCTTCCTCTCTTGTGCACTTTTGTGAACTTGGTGGTGTCTTTGTCCTGATAGAGTTAGAGTCTTCTTTCACCTTTACATTTTCACTCCATTGTGGAGTTTTTGTAGTGGTAGCCACACTTCACTGTTAGAAACTACTCCCTTGAACGTCTCTTTTGGAGCTGAGAAAATGCTGACAAATTTCTTGAATTTTATCTAGGAATGTTTTTACTTCTCTTTAATTTTTGAAGGACAGCTTTGCTGAGTATAGTATTTTTGGCTGAAATTTTTCTTTCACAGCTTTGAGTTTATTTTGGCATCTTCTGGTCTGTAAGATAACTTTTGATAAATCTGCTGTTAGTTGGGTGGGAATTCCTTTTTAAGTGACTTGCTGCTTTTAGGAAAGAGGTGTTTATCTATTTACTTGCTTACACACAAAAAAATACTTAACACACATACATACATGCACACACATATGTACAAACACACATACACACATACATACACATACACACACACACACACACACACACACACACACACACACACACACACACACACACACAGTGATGGGAACTAAATGCACAGCCTTTTGTATGATATGCCAGATCCCTACCACTGATATTTGGAGATAGCCTCTTCTAATTTATGGAATTCTATTTTCCTTCTAATTTTGACAGTTTGACTACAACATATTTTGTTACAGAGGAAAACACAAAGACTTCTAGCCAGCCACCGTTCAATCTCTATTCTTTTATCTTCTCATTTTCACATCAAAATTTATATAAATTACATTATATATCCTACCTTGTTCCCATCATGCACTGTAAATGCTTCTGTTGAGGTGTCAAGGGCTTCTGCGTTATCATACCCGATGGGCCCTGCTCTGACCTGATTTCTCTCCAGTCTTCACAGTTCATGGCCTTTTTCCTGAAAGAACTGTTGCCTTTGGTTTCTGTGGTAATACACTCTTTTTATTCATCATTAATTCACTAGATGTTCCTTTTGCTGCCCCTGGCTCTTGTTCCTGAACTCTGGAATATCACCATGTACCCAAGCACCACTTTTCTGGCTTTCTTCTTTATCTTAACTCTTCCAGCAATCTTTTGGACCCATAGCTTTTATGAGCATCTAGATGCTAATTATTTCCAAGTGTGTCTGCTCTCCTGAGTTCTGGTCTTAGCTGGTTTATTGAAATATCCTTCTAACTAGTTTCCCTTTGTTTTTCTTCAGAAAAGAGCTGGCAAGATCTTTTAAAAATATATTGATTTTTTTTTTGGTTAGTGTTCAGGGTAAGGTCATTCACATGACCTCATGAGGCCTTGTGAAGCTGACATATTAAACTTTCTTTTAGTTATTTGTAGACACCAATCTCACATCGTCCGACCTTTCAGATGTGTTCCCTGCTACTTGGCTTCCTATCCAAAGACCTCAGCACAGACGTCTGCTGCTTATGACTCATCTCTTTGTTCCAATCTTATCCCTTCTGACAGTTTTATTCTCTGTCAGAGATTCTGGCCATTCTATTCCTTCTGACAGTTTTGTTCTCTGTCCATAATTCTCAGCTGAATTATTGTAGTCTTGCACTTTCTTTCCATATCACTTGATATTATTTTTTTGAAAGCACTTACCACTTTATGGAATTATCTGCCCATTGGTCCGCTTGCTCTTTGTCTCCTCTGTTTGAGTGGAGTACATGGGCTGAACTCATATATACCCCTTTCATCTCATTTCCATCCCCATGTCATCCCCCAGATACATGGTAGGATTGTTTGAATCATCCAAGTGATCTTTTTATTTGAATAAAACAAAATATATCAGTGAATAACTCCTGTTGTTATCTTTTAAAAATTAGTTTGCTCCCAGAGGCAGGAGGTAGGTCCCTATTACTGAAGACACCATGTACTACTATAGACACAGGACTTCCTTCAAAGACTGACTTTCATGGTACAAGAAGGCACCATGCAAGCTTCCAAAGGAGGGAAGCAACCAACAGTCCTACCTAGCTAAAACGCCTATGAACCATAACAGTGATCGGTGCAGCATGATAATTCTAAGGGTTCAGTAGTGCGACACATAACCTTGGCAACAACCAACAGCTTTCTAATTGGACTTATGACCCACACAAGAAGAGGGACATCTTGCCTGGTACTGGAAACCTAGCCAATAACCCAGGGCTAATGAAGTCATGGCTCTTAGAGGAGAAACTACAACTGCTGATTTATTAAATCAGCGTAATTTCTGTCTACATTCTAAATATTTGTGCTTATACCCACAGATAAATGTAGTCCTCAGCCCTCATCAAGGAAACTTTTCTTTGGAACAGACAGAGACCACTGCAGAAAACCACAACCATTCAAAATGCTGAGTTCTGGAGCCCAGTACCAGTGATACATCTACTGTACAATTCCCCCACCTGAGTGTCAGATATCACTTTGGAAGAGGTGGCAGAAAGATGGTAATAGCCGGAGGAACAGTGAGTTTGCAGTGGTTTTGTCTCTCCTAGGAATTTCAGAAGCTACACCCATAAAATCTCACCAGCACGACTGCTTATACATGAGCTGAGCAAGGACAACATCAACAGATGTGCTGAACTGAATGGAGGGAAAGCCCAGTGAGGCCTCAACTCTAGGCAAAAAACTACAGACAACAAAGAATGCTGAAGGCTAGACAAATAGCCTTCCTAGGGGATAGCAAAGTAACAAACTGATTATCCAATACCAAATGGTCAGCCCTGGAAACACACACAGGTAGCATTGTGCAAATTGAACAGCTTGCAGTTATGCATTTAGGAACATATATGCATGTGTGTATGTAGCAATAGTTAATGAAAAAGACACCATGAATTTGAAAGAAATAAAGGGGGAGGGTATATGGTTTGGAGGAAGTAAAGGGAAAGGGGAAATGATATAACTATATTATAATATAAAAAATAAAAGAAATAATAAAAAGAAATCCATTACTAAAAAGATAAAAAGAAAATTGGTTAATGTATCTAATGTATTTATGTGTCTTCTGTATTTTCTGGCATTATAGATTCTCATTATTTTAAAAAATTTGACCTTTCTAGTTTGAAGAGTTGTGGGATTTTAAGTGATTTTGGTCTTCTATGATTTCAAATGTTCCTTTCTGTATCTTTCTTTGCATTTACTCATCTCATTTAGTGTTTAGTAACCAGAAACACCCACACAACTACACTTTTCCCTTTTCATGTGAGTGAAGCCTGATGCCGTGAGAGCAATTTTGGATTCAGTGGCAAAGTCTGGGTTCCTATCATTTGAAGGAAAATCTTAGATAAGTCTCACGTATTTTCTTGGATAGATGAAAAAAAAATTTTTTCTTACATCTTTATATTCTTGTTACTTCTGGAAAAATATTTTCTAAAAACTTAGATGTTTGAAAGATAAAAAAAATTTCAGTCATCTGTAGACTTTCAACATCTGTAGAGCATTTATTTCCTGCTTCATTCATTGTGGATGGGTTTTAAATGACACCGACCTTCACATCAAACATCAAGGAATCAACACACAGTATGGCTTCATTTGAAAGACATCCATTTATCTCTACCAGGCTTACTCTTAAATAATTTCCTGTATTCAAACTACTGCCAGTCAGCCCTTTATGTGGCCTTGAGAATTTTTTTTTTGTCAAAAGATATTATTTTTAAAAAGTATTTTTGTTGTCTTTGGAATTCCATTCACGGTGCTTGTAAAAGTTGGTCTAATAACTACTTTCTACCTTTCCACAGTTTACCACAAATGGTGATCCTTTTCATTCTTTTTTAAAGGACTTTCAGATTTTGCAAAACTTTTTTTTTTCTGTGCAATTTTATTTGTATGATAGACTGATGTGATTTTCCCCAAGCATGCTACCTGATAACTAAAACAGGCTTAGTATGTACTCGGTAAGTGAATATATACACATTAGTTTTGAAAAGTATCATCTATGTTTTAAAAACTTGTTTGCCAGCAGCTTATCACTGAATAACATCTAGAATGTATTTAGGTTACAAACATTCCTAATTTTGAATCACCATCTGACTGTGTAGTTCTCGTCTCTACTTGGTCCTTTTCCTCTTTTCTTCTTCTTCCTCCTCCTTCTCTTCTTCCTTCCCTTTTTTCTTTTTCTTCCTCCTCTTCTCTTCCTCCTCTTCTTCCTCCTCCTCCTTCTTTTTCTTTTTTCCTTTACTCCTCTTCCCCCTCCTTCTTGTTCTTCTCTTTTCAAAAATATGTTTTTAACTGAAATAGAACTGTATCATTTTCCACCCTCCCTTTCTCTTTAGTCCCTCCCAGCTCAGCTAACCTTCCTCGAGTCCCTTCCATATTCCTCTTTTTCTTTGATTATTATTGCATTCACATATATGTGTACATGCATATATACTACACATACACACATACACTGCTGAGTCCATATTTGTTGCTTGTGTGTAAATGATTTCACGGCTGATCGTTCTTCATTGGACAAACCAATAAGGGGCTTATTCCTGGTAGAGACTATTTCTCCTTCTTTCATCAGTTATTAGTGGTCTATGGTTCTTTGTCTATGGATGGGACCCCACAACATTTTCCTCCTTCCATGTTAACATGTCTGTTGATACTGAAATTGTTCTGATTTTGGCAAGAAATGCATTGAAGTACAGTAAGTGGCACTTAAATGTTAGTGGTAGCCAAAAGCACTCTTGTAGGACCTAAGTCCCACTCAATAGGAGGGAAATCATGCCCCGTTACTAGAAACCTAGCCTGTGTCCTAGGATAAGGAGGCCATGGACCTTAAAAAAAACTTATTGCCACTATGTTTTTAGGCCAGCATAATTATTTCCTACATTCTAAATATTATTCTTGTACACACAGATAAGTGCCACTAACACCCCTCATCTAAGCAACATCTCTTTACAGCAAATGACAGAGACCCAACTCGACACAACACAGATATTAATAGGTTTTGGTCAGCACAGCCTCAACAGATACATTTACATCACAGCTCCTGCACCTATGGCTCGGGGAACATTGCAGAAGAGGAAGAAGGAAGATTGTAGGAGCCAGAATACCAGGAAGTCTGCTATGAAACAGTCTCTCCTAGAAATGACTGCACAAACTTGGTCCTTTCCAATTCCCACTTTTTATAAAGCCCTTGAATTTAATGGCATTGTGTTGAATATAACTATTACTTAATGGTTTTCCAACAAATATTTCCTATGTTACTTTCTCATCATATCCTTATCCCCATGTGAGTTTAATGATCTATATATTCTTTTTTCCCCCTGGTCTTTCTTTCTTTCTTTCTTTCTTTCTTTCTTTCTTTCTTTCTTTTTTTTTTTCTTGGTTTTTCGAGACAAGATTTCTCTGTGTAGCTTTGCACCTTTCCTGGAACTCACTCTGTAGCCCAGGTAGCTACAGGGATCCACCTGGCTCTGCCTCCCAAGTACTGGGATTAAAGGCGTGTACCACCACTGCCTGGATTCCCTCGTTTTTCTTTTTTTTTTATTTATTTATTAAATTTAATTTTACATATCAGCCACTGATTCCCTTGTTCTCCCCCCTCCTTCCCCCCAGCCCACCCCCCATTCCCATCTCCTACAGGGCAAAGACTCCCCTGAGGGTTGAGTTCAACTGGTAGATTCAGTCCAGGCAGGTCCAGTCCCCTCCTCCCAGGCTGAGCCAAGTCTCCCTGTATAAGCCCCAGGTTCCAAACAGCCAGCTCATGCACTGAGTACAGGACCCGGTCCCACTGCCTGGATGCCTCCCAAACAGATCAAGATAATCAACTGTCTTACTTATCCAGAGGGCCTGATCCAGTTGGGGGCTCCTCAGAAGACCATGATAAATGAAGACCACATGAGAATAAGAAGAAGCAAAATGCTAGAGAGGTCCACAGAAATCCACAAAGATACCTCCACAATAGACTACTGGCAATGGTCAAGAGACAACCGGAACTGACCTACTCTGGCAATAGGATGGCCAAACATCCTAATTGTCATGCTAGAAACCTCATCCAATGACTGAGGGAACCAGATGCAGAGATCCACGGCCAGGCCCCAGGTGGAGCTCCAGGAGTCCAATTGGTGAGAAAGAGGAGGGTTTGCATGAGCAAGAATTGTTGAGACCAAGGTTGGAAAAAGCACAGGGACAAATATCCAAACGGAAGGAAACACATGAACTATGATCCCCCGGTTTTTCAAGACAAAGTTTCTCTGTGTAACAGCCTTGGCTGTCCTGGAACTCACTCTGTAGACCAGGCTGGCCTTGAACTCACAGAGATCCGCCTGCCTCTGCCTCCTGAGTGCTGGGATTAAAGGTCTATGATACTACTGCCTGGCCTGAGGCTGTGTTTTAATCTCTGTAACAACAGCAGTTTACATCTTTTAGTTCACCAGACACGTTTTACTGGTGTCATTTGTTAGTGCAAACACACTTATTCTCTAAAACTTGTAGTGTTTGCTTTCTTAGTTTTTCTAGTTGACTGGTCCTATCTTTAGGATGATTTATTATTTTTTAAATCACTTTTTAATTATTTGATTGGAGAATTTTTAAATGAACTTCATGCTGATTTGATTTCATGCTTCCACTGGCCTTTTTAGGATCCATGTGATGCCGTCTCGCCCTCCGCTTTTCTGTACACTTTGCTTATCCTTAGGACACTATCTCTAAATTGCCGAGTCCAGCTAGGCCAGTGCCCACTTGATATTCATGTCAAATAATTTACTCTGTTCATTTTGTCAAATCCTCAGCACCGGCACATACATTTATATAATATATCTTGGTGTGTTGATAGTTTCCTATTAATATTTGTCTTTCATTGAACTGTAATACATGCCTACTAGGTAGAAATGACACTTGGAGCCTCTCAGTGGGATGTGAAATGAAAAAGCAATATCCATTCTTCAAAGGATTTTACAATTTATTGAGCAAGCTACTTTGGAAATAAACTCCTTACCCAAACTGGTGGCAATTAAAGGCAGAATAAATAATGTACTAACAAAATAGAAGAGGAAAAATATTTCTAAATCAATTCATAGGAAAGATGGAACTTGAGTTTTAATTTTAAGCGTGTGCAGGATTGGGTGAGAAAAAACCGACACCGAGTAGAAGCCTGTAACAGTCACTGATGCACAAGTAGGGGATGGAGCACACCGGTGGAGGGTCTGTTACAGAAAGGACACAGCTAGGTGTACATTTTAGAAAACGTGTTGGGTTAGGGTATCATGGATCCTGAATACTAAGAGTTTGCTCTTTTGGTAGGAAGGAGAGAAAAAAATGATTGTACTCAGAGATGTGTACTTTATTACTTATAAGAGTAAATGGCAACCATTTTCTGCTCAGGCTGTATAGTGCACCGAACTGAGTCTTTTGTGTTCAACCAGTACAATAGTGTTGAATAGCGAGATGATATTCCCATTTTATGGAAGAGATGTCTGTAACTCTGAAAGTGAGATTAACTGGGCAATGTTGCAAGCATGGGTTAGGGCTGATACTAAAACTGTTTGGAGAAGACTCAATATAGTCGACTTAACAGGCAAGTTTCTCTTCTCCTTCAATTTAAGTGCCCTAAAATTTAGTCCAAAGATATAAAATTTAGTCCAAAGATATAAAGTTTAATTCATGATCATGCTGGCAAGTTACACCAGAGAACTATGAGTAATACTTGATATGTAAAAGGCATAGTTCAAACCTTCTTGCAAATAAATGAAAGAAAGAAAGAAACTATGGTGTGTACATTTTCAGTGGGATGGCTTACAACTAAAAATGAATGCTTAGATGGTGCCCAGGTCTGGAGATGCACAACACCAAGGAAGGAGTCTCAGAGTCAGAGCTAGAAGGACTAAGGAATTCTGATAGAAAAAGCCAAGAGTCAAGGGTTCATGCCTCCCACCACTGCTCTGTGAGTCAGAAATAACAGATGCAGTACTAAAGAATGTTCTTGAGGCAGGGAGAGCAGGTAGAGTCCTAGGAACACAGAGATCCCCATGAATGATGGGATGTACTCAGTCAATAATAACCTTACACACCCACTAATTAAAACATCGTAGGAGCGTGGTTAACTTAACTCCTGTCCCTAATCAGGACATCTGAAAAAAAAAACTATTCTTCACAGAGAATCTCACACAAGGAAGTCCCTAATAAAGAGATAAGTCCACAGACAAAAATTAGCCAACATTTGATGGTAATAGCCCTGTCAGAAAGGAACTAAGCTCAGTAGAATTTTCTTTAAGTAACCTCTACTTTTTTTTGTGTTTTTTATTTTTTAAAAAAAACTTGTCTTCTGGTTATTTTCTATCACCTACCATTCATTTTCTGTTCCCAACACAATAGACAATTCCCCCGAGTGCCCATTATCCTTCATATTAACTGTATTGAGCTTCCAAACTTATATTTTCATCTATCTACATCACTATGATCTTTCATTTGTTTCATTTGAATTCTCATGCTTGTGCCATTGCACATGGGACCCCAGGAATCAGAGACTGAAGAACTCCAAGGAGTTTTAGAACATCAAGGCTCAAATTGGTTCTTGCTTTTGAAAGCACTTAGAACAGCAACTTTTTAATAGTTTCCAAGCACTAACTTTAGCAAGCTATGGGAAGGCAGTTTATTTCAGTATGTGTTACTATTTCAGCATATTCCCCATGGGTTTTACACATATACTTGTGAAGAATAAATACCCCCAGTGACTAATCTTGTTTTAATTAACACCAAGGAAAATAACGGTGGTTGGCATGACAAACTATTTTCAGGTTTTCCTTTTTTAACTATGTCAGTTGCCACTTAGGAGGCGGCAAGCAGGGCCGCTTACACTTGTCATCTGGCACGTTCCCCCCCCCCCCCCCCCCCCACCCCCTTCCTCATACGAATGAAACAGGCCTCTTCTTCAAAGATGGCATATATATCATACTCACATTTTGTAGCCATCAGACTTTCCAAAGATTGGGCCCATCCTAAAACCTCTTCTAAAGTAAGGCTTTGGAAAGAGGAAAAAAAAAAAAAAAGCAATGATTAGGCTCAATTACTATCAATGTTTTGCTGAACTAAGTAGATATATGCAATCCTGAGAATAATAGCAAAATATAAATACACTGCTTATTGTCCTTTGACCCTTTATGTTCTAGTCTTCACTGAGTTTTTAAACTCTAAAAAAATATAAGAGGTATATACTAGAGAATATAAAATAAATATTGGAGATAGGAACAATAGTTGTATGATCTCATTTCCAGTTTTCTATTAGAAGTGTGGTAGATTTAGTCTTTGTTATGTATGTTTGTGATATTAACTAAGAAATTATATTTTGCATACATAGTTTCCATGTGTATGCTCTTCTTATACACATTTTATATGTGGTTACTATGGTCTCACTCCTTAAATTATAATTATAAATTAATCACCTGTAGATCATCTGTGTAGTATAATATTCTACAAGGGGCCTTCTGGAGCTTTTATAGTCTAAAAAATTTTGCGTATTCTTCTTTTTCACCATTAAAACTACATGCAGCCAAGCTTGCCTGCCCATGTAGCTGTGGTCATTTTGTAGATTAGTAGAAACAAACTGAAAACAGATAAAAGGCACACACTTTGAAGGTTCCATAGCGCAGACTCGCACATTGCCTCTACAGGATTGTCTTGTGTTTTTCAGCCACTGTGACACACGCACCCACTTACTAATCAATGCCACTTTACCTTCAAAGCTTATGCACACATTCTATGTAATGTCTTGTCTATTACGTTTGCACTTTCTCATGTGATAGGTGTGTATTGATATATTGAACTTTGAAGGCTTTAACACCAACGAAGGCAGAATAAATCAAGTTGCATTTGACTTGAGCAGAATAAACAAAAGCACACTTGGAAGATGTCTGTGAAAGGCACTGGCTTGAAGGTTTCATTTCTGTTTCTCTTGGTGAGCTTCATGAGGTGACTGATAAGTGATCCTACTTTCTCATGACAAAGAACTTTATTTCTCTGTATCAAAGTCACCAATATGTCCATCGCTACTCAGCTTCTGCTTTGCATGTTTCTTCCTGCCTTTAGCACTGGTATAATCTAAGAAAGCTGAAGATGAAAGCAAGACCTGCTCCTTGTTGTTTCTGTTGAATCAGCCTGAGTGTTAATTCTTCAGGAGTGACCATCAGCAGTAACTGGTTATGAATGTAACGAAAGATCTAAAAAGTTAAATAGTGCACAACATAGAACAATATTAGTCCTGTAACAGCTCTGATGGTCCTGTCAGCTCCATGTAGACTTTCCCATCAGCCTCGAGGTGCATTGTGTTCAGTGAGCTCAAAAATATTTCCATGAAAACTATTTCTGACTCACTGTCCTTTTCCGTCCCTGGAACTTCAGAAAGAATAAGCTAAAATAATGTTTTCAATCTATGGAAGTAGGATGTGCAAGGCAGGTTTCTTGCATACTTTTCTATCTCACTGATTCCCATTGTAGAGGAAAGACTGAAATCTCCAGTGAGGGTAGACAACGTCACTGTGTTGGGAAATCATTACCAAGAGAATGCCTTTGCCTGCAAGATTTATGAGACTTACAGATACAGACCATGGTTGGAGATATTGGGTTATTTGAACTTAATTTCTGCTATTGGTTATGTTCTCTCTTACAGTATTCATGTTGGCTCATGACTATGAAGATGGTATACTCAGAGTTATGTGAAGATTATTTTTAAGCACCTTTGTCCCTAGATCAGCCTGAGTTTCCTGGCCTGTGTTCTTCTTTTTGGTGTCACTTTCTTTTTTTCTGGACAGGTAGGTGGCAAAATGCCATCAGACATGAAGACATTTTGAAACCCATGGCATTGCAGCTTAGAGTCTGAGGGTTGGGGGATCCAATCCCAATGTTGGACTTAATACATCTCCACACCTTAGTTTTGTTATTATCTCTCTATCTGACAAAGTTATAATGAATGCAAAGCTCCTATCAAATGACCTCAAACAGTCTTCTATGAATATGAATTCTCTTTTCCTGAGTTCCTCCTTTCTATGGAGGATATGCAAGACAGACAACAGGAAATCCAAGTTCTGATTATGATAGGCCATAGGGATCATCCGTAAAAGAAAACTGGTCCCAGTCAGTCTATTATATCTTTGTCCATGGGTGCACTTCCATAGTTCACAAAGTTGAACTAGTCACTAGAATGCTGAGCGTTGGGTTTTGCCACCCATCACTACAGCTAACTTTCTTCAACAAGCAGTACCTTGTGACCTTTTGAGACCTTCTCTACTTCAGTGGGAGGTCAGGCTGGTCAAGAGCTCTGACCTACAAGGATGTGTTCAGAATTGAGGTCTCCACTTGACATAGGTTAGGCATGTGTGGTTAATCTAACAGGGGTTTTCAATCTGTGAATTCTTTGTGATAAATCTAATTGTTTTGTTATTCTTTCAGTTATACTTTCTATTTTAAACTATTTGCAGATCTCAGAAAAAGGCTGGATCTTTATAATATAACTTATCCCTGTGCTTGGGAGGCTTAGGCAGTATGATCACAAGTTGGGGTTGGCCTGGCCTGCATAGCCAGACCCTGCATTTAGAAAAAAAAAACTGGAAGCTTGGTAGGCTTCCATTCTTGTAAACCCCATGAAGAAATGAAGGTGTCTGGCATCTCTTAAGAAGGTGTTAGTTGTGAAATATATTGAATTAAAAAATTACTTTAATATAAACAGCACTAAACTGTTCTTAAAGAGAATGTTTGTAATAGTCTCTAAAACATCAAAGTTGCTGAATTCTTAAGTGTACACCATGAATAATGGAAATGAATTTTAGTGTGATACATGACCGCTCCTCTGCTGGAGTTTCTCATGTGTAAATATAAATTTTACTTTCTCAGCAAAATATATTTAGAACACAGTTAAATATGTATGTACCTATTTATCATGAGACTAAAAATGCTTTAAAATGGTTATGATATTCAAAAACTACTTACTTTGAGGGGAGCCTCTTAGATTCAGCTCTGCATAGCTTACAAATCCAACAGATATGCCTGCTCATTTTTCTAAAAACAAAAGCGTATAGGTATATAATTTAGTCATGTAAAATGACTGCCTGATGAGTCAATTTTCAAAGAACATATAAAATTATAAATCTCCAAAAAAGGATGAATTCTTAAAGTTAACAGAAGTCACTGTGGGTCACAGAGGAAGAAGGAATAAAATGACTCACCTCATACATATTTCATAAGAATATAGGTGATTAGATTTCTCTGTGACTTTGGAATTCCTCTTACCCACCAATTCATTAATAATAGGGTTTTTTTTTAAAGAAAGCTCTCTGAAAGATGTATTTTAATTAGAACCCAATGACAATGAATTCCTCAACTTCTAAGGTTTCCTTTTTGGGACAATTCTTATTTTTAGAATGCTCCCTAAATATATGAAGGAAGAATTGCCTCTTTGTAATTAGTCAAATAAAATACCATAAACAGCCCAATAAAAACTCCTTAAGAATGAATTCTGAGAAGAGTAGTTTTTACATACACTGAGGCATTTTGGACATTGTAACCTTGAAATTCTGGCAGAGTTGACTCAGTCTAGGCTGAGTGTATATACAGCAACACATGTCACGGTTGGTTTTTAACTCGGGACTTTGAAAAAAAAAACCTAAAAAACATGCTAGGGATAAATGAATACATGTTTTATACAGAATCTTGAAATGGTTTGGTAGCTATGCGTAGGTAGTGATGTGAAGTGAATCGCTGAGGATCAGTCGTGAGCTTTTATGACTTTATCAACTCATTCCAAGTGTCATCTGAGCTCCTCTCCTCTCGCAAGCTCAATGTTAGTGAGTGATCTCCAGAGTCCCCATTCTTCTCTTCTTATCTTTACAGGCAAGCCATGAAAAAAAAAAAACACACTGTGGGATTTTGTTAGAGGTGCTGTGTATATCTGCAGGAGGAGAACTGAGTCAGACTTGAGAATGATCAGTGAAGCCATACCGGTCATGTACCATCCGAGTGGGAATCAATGGGATATTTGCTGAGAAGTGTTGAATGGAGGAAGGATTGCTTAGGCAAAGGTTAGGAAGTAATGGCTAGCTGAAGAACAGAATTGTGTTGTCTTGGATGAAAAAGAGAGAGATCTTGGAAGGAAAGATTAGAGAGTTAAGATTGGTCCCCAAATCATCTTTGGATGCATCTTTAGAGAAAAAGGATGGAAACAATTTTACCTGAGAGATTTGCCTTGAAAATAAAGTTGGGTATTTTCATAAAGACTTAAGAAAAGTAAAAAAATATAATGAGATGTCTTGGGACAGAGTGTGAACTGAAAAGATACACAAAAAAGCTAAGATGATGGCCACATACATACACATCTCAGTAAGACTGAAGAAGGAGTCCACTAGACAAAAATCAAAATAATTCTGTATCATAAGCACCAAAGAACATACTTATTATTGATGAACTCATAATTCATGGTTGAGTTCCAGGAAAGCTATCCATTGTGCACTAACATTTAGAGATCATTTAATAGCTAAAATATTGTATTGTAAAAGACTTGTACAGTTTTAAACAATCAAGATTTGGAAGTATAAAAAATTTTTAAAAATGAATGAGTAATTATTTTGGTGTTAAAGCCAGAAAGAGAGTAAGAGAGAAAAGGATTTAAAGATGATGTTATGCTTGTTAACAAGAGTGCTATTAATGGCAGAAGTGAAGCAGAGCAGGGAGCAACAATGTGGAGAAAGTAACAGAATGGAATGCTCGTCCCCTGCACCCCATGTTTTGTGGAAGCTGCTGAAGATTGACCCAGTAGAGATACAGAAGGACTCTGCTACTTGGCCATTCTAGCTTGCATGTTTGTAATGTGCACCAGTGAACTCTTCAGTATGACTGTGAATTTGGTAAAAGATGTCCATGGGTAGAGGTAGAAGACTTGGGAGAAGTGGAAAAAGAATAAGCATTGTGTAGCTAAATAGATGTATGTGAGGGAGCAAATGGGAGGGAGGGAAGTTAACTGGTTAGCTTAGCCTCTTTCGATTGTAGATACAGTAACGTAAGTAGAAAGAAAAGTTTATTATGGGGCTATGTGTGTATGCGGCTAGATTCTAGATGACCTCAAACTCAGGAATGAACCATTGCACTCTAAATTGTTGATAATAGTCCCGAAGTTTTAAAATCTCAAAGTGGTGAAAAAAGTTTTTTTTTTGAAAGATAAACCTGACTAAAGATGATTAATAATGAAATATCTGAGGCTATGAGAAGTGTGGCATTGGCTGGTTTATTTATAATTATCCTGTGTATAATTGGGCCCTGAACTCTATTAGTGAAGCCAAATTTCCGTACTCAACGGCTCTTGCTTATTCTTGAACATCCTCACTGTCAATGTAACTGTTAGTCCTTGTCTCCTACAAGGACTCACTATTTCTTCTTGAACTACCGATTTTTGTTTCATTTGTTTGTCTGCTTCATCTACTAGAGTCATGCGTATCTATTTTCAAATTTTCGTCATCTCTGTAACTCTATGTCTTTTATAGATTCTATAGCTATGATACATAGGTTAGTAGCTGCAGTGGGATCAGACAAAACCACAACGGTCAGGCTGCAACCCTCACTGAGGTCACATGCACACTGAAGGCACTTTGTACTAGTGCTCAGGGGTTTCCCAGAGCTCCGGGGAGCAGTCAGAGTATATTCAGATAGCTCAGGGTTCTGAAACTAGAATAACACACACTTTAGTTGAAGCTTTTATTAGCTGTGTAACCTTGGGTGTGTTAATTTACCTCTCAGATGATCTATTTCCTTTTTCTCTGAAATGGAACAATGAAGATTAGAAAAATAGATGCATGCAAAGCATGTTTCTGTTCCAGTTTGTCTGACCTTCAGCTTCTTGTACTCTGACACTCAGGAAATGTTTCCCAAGCCCCTTTGTAGGAAGAAGTACACATCCTACCAGAGTATATTCCTTCTTTCTTTTTAAATTTCAACTCAGATGAGCACTGTTCTTTATTAATGTTGCTCATTCTTCTACATGTAAATATATTCTCTGTAAATCCTGTTTCTTTTCATTTTTTTTTCAGAATTGCTATCTCATTTCTGGTTATTGTTTTTAGTAATTAGGTTGAAGATTGAGTTAGCTAAGTAGCAACAGTTATTTAGAATCCTCCAGGAAAATATGTCATACCAAACGTCAGAAGCCACAAGATAGGATTTGCATGGTCAGAAGTTTGAGTGCTGGAGTGGAAAGGTGAGAGAGGAGAGTTCTCTTAGATTGTTCTCTTGGAGATGATGGTGTGGGTTGTCTCTGCTATCGAAATGCATGGTTCGAAGGGAAACAGGAGGCTGAGATCATGTGGGCACCCTTGCCAAGCTGCAGGACCCCAAGATGCTATGTGTCCCATGTGTGGTCCTGATTTTTCTAATACTGGCAAAGCTCTGTCTAGTTCAACAATATACTTGTGCTCAGTTAGATGGTTGATACAGAACAACATTCTCTGGTACAAGCAATTCATTAGTTAACAACATCTGAAGGGTCTGAAATGTGGCTATAAATATACATACACTAAGTACATATGCATGTTGTTTAAAGTTCTAACTTATCTACTCTGTTGTTTCAAATGTTATTCCATAAACATGTGTAAGCAGTTGTTTTTATGTTGTTTCAGATTCTAAATCATACTCGATTTGTTAGATTACAGAATACAAATAGAATGCAGTGTCTTAAATTACCAATGATTAAATTGCAGAAAATATTTGGTGAAATAATTATGCTAAAGATGTATTACACAGAGAATAGATAGAGCATAAAAGGAATTGTTTGTGTTTTATGATGTCTTCTGGCTTTCAGTCCACAAGCAGCTGGGACCTGATGGATACTGTCTTAGCACTGTAGGTCTGGTCCCGAGTCTGCCGAAGACCTTGAGCTCTTTCTTGCCTATTAAGAATTCCCCCTGGCAGTAGGATCAAGACCCATCCCTGGTGCATGAGCTGGCTTTCTGGAGCCCATTACCATAGTGGAACACTTTGCACAGCCTTGATACAGGGGAGGGGCTTGGACTTGCCTCAACTGAATGTACCAGGCTTTGCTGACTCCCCATTGGAGGCCTTTCCTTTTTGGAGGAGGGAATGGGATTGGGATAGGGAGGAGAGGCTGAGGGGGTGAGGGAGGAAGGAAGAGAGGGGGATCTATGGTTGGTATGTAAAATGAATAAAAAATTTCTTAATAAAGAAAAAAAAAAGATTTCCAGAATAGAATGTCCACCCACATGCCCATGTTCCTTCATACTGATTTCTATTAGATTCATTATCACCACACACCACACCTTTGCTGGGATGAAGGACAACACTTTTATATCTCATAATGTTCTCTAGATTGAAGCAAAGAGGTAAGTCACAAATATTTAATTATAAAAAAATGGTCAGATTGACCAGTTGAGTTTATTCTCTCTTCCAAGCAAAACTCTTGTAAAAGGAGAGGCAAAGAACATACAAGACTTAAACGTGAAGGAAAAAAAGAAGATTAAAGAAGAAAGGAAAAAGTAGCAAAATATTTCAAAGTAGTCTTGGAAGATGGAAAGCAGATGGAGAGCAAAGTTAAAACTTGCAAACCTCTAAAATGAGAAGAACAAACACAGATTTTGGAATTTCATTTGACCAAATGAAGAGCATATAATTCGCAGTCTGAGGACAAAGAATTTCTAAAATAAGTATTTCCTAAATACTTCTAATTTAAAAATAAAAAGAAATAGCTGCAATTCTACATCCTACAATGTTTTGTCATTAAATCATACATTTTCATCTTTAGTCTCCACCAAAATATGAAACGGCAGGGTCAAACGCTCTCGAATTTACAATTGAGGAACGTTAAATAAATGTAGTTAGTATTAACAGAATGGTGAATTCTAATTTTAAAAGGAAGTATAATAAGCATTTAATTAATGTACTCAGTAAACTTAAATTTGTTTTATTGAATAAATGCAGCCAAGCATATCTTTAGTTACAATGCACTTTCCAAACTAGAGCACAAGCAAAAAATAAAAAATAAAATAAAAATTAGACTCAAATGCTCCCTAGAACTTCAATTCTATTTTGGTAAAAAAGAGAGTTCCTAGTTTAGCACAATCTACACTGACATGATGTAGGACTGATTTGTATTGTGGATAAACTCACCAAGCTTCAAATCAGTGGTAATCCTGTTTTTTTCATGCTGGTGTAATAATGTAGAAACAGTCCATTAACCTAAGAATGAAGAATGAGAAAAACAAGAGGAAGCAAAAAGATTAGTGTGAAAATACGTATTTCACAAGGATTTATATAATTACTTGGCCAATAATTTCTGTTTTATGGGTCCTCGGCAGTCTCCATTTGTTCATCTCTAGAATTTTGTTAATTTCATAGATTAATATAAAAGTACATAAAACGCACTTAATCTGTCTTTCCATCGACTTTCATTTAATCATCTTATGATTATTTCAGCTATGTCTTACTTTGCTTATCTTTTTTCTGTACTCTGCTGGTAAAATTAATGTATACTTTTTTAACAAGTCTTTAAGCATAGTATATTTCTTTTGATAACTTTTAAAAAAAGAGTACGTCTTATCCATAGACTAATCATAAATATATTGGTAATAGTATGAGTTGTGTACATACTATGGCATGAATAGATTCACATATCCTCCTGCCTTTAAGTCTTAGAGTAAAATAAAAATTAATAAACTTAAAAATTAATCCCTTTTTACATATTTAAATTTTGGTAGTGCTGACAGGCAACCAAGAAAGTCTTTCTGCTCATATGCAAACAAACAAACAAACAAACAAACAACCCACCCCATTCTCTTTTATTTTAGTAGGTTGAATATAGTTTTGAAAAACCTGGACCACTTTACATTTTGATCAGCTCTTTTTTTGTAATGGTACAAAAAAAATTCCTGCCCTTTAGAAAAATTAATTTTGTGAAGTTGTCCTTAGGTGCAGCATGAGGAATAAAGACATTCCATACAACAAGGATTAACAGTGCTTCAGGCAGAACTTACAATTAAACTGGCAGGGGAATGAACAGAGCTAATAAACTGATAGAAATAGTAACTTAGTGATCAATTTTTTTTAACTCTAAATTTTCAGATTATTGTATCTCTATCATTCCACATCCAGATAAAGACCACATAAAAAGAACATACTCCAAAACTGCAATAGATCTTGTTTCCCTATTTAATTTTTATAGAAAGCCATTCTTAGTGTTAGTTACAGAAAACCTAAGCCAAGAAAGAAATATGTGTTTACATTTTTGTTTGTTTATTTCTTGGAAAAAACACCTTACATGCACTCCTACAGCCTTGCTACTGAAGTCAGTATCCACTAGGCATTTATATCAAGACAACATTCTTCTTTACCAACTTTTTAAATGAATCTCATACTTACAAATATTTCCCGTGGAGCAGTCTACCAAGCTACATTTTATTTTCTCCTTGTTATGATCCTTTTGAAATCAGGTTCTGAAATTGCACGAGACACCAAGTGCTTTATTTTTCCTGGCATAAAAAGACTCTACTGTCTGTATAATTACCTTCTATGGCACTCCAGCCTCTGTGCTATGAAATTCTAGTTTTACAGACACATATCTATGCAAAGAGGGGTTTTTTGAATATGGAAATAGTGCTGTGGGATTGCAATGCCTTGCTGATAAAAGAGGTTTTATCTAAACTTATCAGAACATCTGATATGTCCAGATGGCTGGAAGCAGCAGCCCCTTAGAATTTTCAACTGTTGTAGTCAAAACTTCTCTTCTGAAAAATTGTTTTTTCAAGCTTTTGACAATGTGCAGCCTACAGGAAAATCCCCTTTGGGGGTTGGGGTCGGGGGGGGGGGGGGCGGGGAAGACCTGAGTACAAATAAGCAGACTACCATTACAAACACCTAGTATTAAGTGATGGGAACTATTGACAGCAACATGATCACAATAGTCAACTGACCAAGGACCTGTAACAAGCTAAGGGCTCTCTTTTCTGGCTAACCCTTGGAGAACTTACTGCTGGTCCTTTAAGGCTGCATTTTGACTGTCAATCATTTTTCAGTCTGTTAAAATGCCTACCAAACTTTGGACTGAACACAGCGCTTCAGATGAGCTGTTCTACTGAATGCAGACTATGGGGAGATGTTTAGTGCCTTTGTCTTATGTCTAATATGGAGTGTGTGTGTGTGTGTGTGTGTGTGTGTGTGTGTGTGTGTGAATGAACTCTCAGCACTGTCTCATAGAAGTGCTGGAATGAAATAGCAAGGAGGAGCAGAATGTCATTGAGTGAACACTTCTCAAAATATTTAGGAACCTGCTTCCCACCACCCCGCCCCTGTCTAGAGCTCCTTCCCACTATTTCCATTATCCCTTTCTGGTTTTCCAACCTCTGTGGTTATTCCAAGTTTTATACTTGAATCTAAAGATTTGGAGCGAGGTCCACAAATAATAAGAGAGGGCACGAAGTGTTTGTCTTTCTGGATTTGGGTTACCCCACGCAGCATATTTCCCAGTTTTGTCCATTTTTACCTGCAAATCTCATGATTTCATTTTTCTTTATAGCTTAACAAGATTATATTGTGTATATGTTCACATTTTATTATCCATCAATTCGAGGACATTTATATTATTTCCATTTCACAGCTATTGTTAACAGAGAGACTACTTAAGAACTACAGGCAATCTATGGTTGACCAGAGAGGAAGAATCATTTTTCTCTAAGGACATATTCCATATTAGGTTTTCCAATCCCAAGGGATTAGCCCTTTATTTTTCTTTCAGTCAAGTCAAAAGTAATGCAAATTAAAACATGCACAATAGATACTGTTTAATACTTTTTCTGTGGGCTATTTGATAATTTTATAGAGTTAGGATCTAAAATGAACTTTACAAGAACAGAATAATGACCTTTGAGAAACTAAAAATACCAAGCTTTGCCATTTTTAACAACTCCCTGAAAATGAGATTTGTGACTACTTCATTATCAGTGGCTTATTGGGAAATAAACCTGTTTCAATGCACCTTAGTGATAGTGTATAGGTTTTGCATGGCACCCACCAGAAAGCACAGTTATTAGCTGATATCAGGGCATCTCTAAAGGTATTCCAGTTTCTTTTGTGCTTGGACAGTTGAGCAGAGAAACACATTTGCCATAGAAGCCGACAGTATATTTAAGGGATAGTACACTTCCAGGCTTGAGCAGAATAGGCTCAGGCACATAACAAGCTGAGCCGTTCAGCAGGCCTATGTCACTTTTATGTCACACAGCTCGGGCTTTTTGCTCATTTGCATAGTGTGGGCTGTCCCATGAATGCTGATCCATGTAGGTCTACATACAACTTTATGCCTCGTATATCTTATTAGTATCTTACATCTTTATCCAGGGCTGAGTGTTTTAGTATTATATGGAGCCATGGGTCCCTTGAGACACTTAAGAGTGCTCTGTGACTGTGTCGATAGCTGAATTTATTCAACCTTGGCAGAGGGGCTTTCCAGCCTTCCTCTTTGCCAACTTGTTTTTTAATATGCTAATTTTGTTAAGCTCTGTGGAAGGCCTTCTGACCTCACTCTTGGTCCCATTCTCCTGCCTTACGACTTTTCAACTTACTCTGTAAGCAGGATAAGCTCTTAGATACTAGGGAAGTCTTAGTGAAATATACCCAGCAGGCAGCTGCTGCTGACGTTTGGTGGAGATTAGCATCTGTTGCTTTCCTGAACTCTGGGCCCTTGCCTTTTAGCCTTCTGTTAGTCTTGGCTCTCTGTGCTGAATTTCTTCCCAGTGTCTTATCTCTCAGAACAACTACGGCTTGTCTACGTACACACATTGCCTAGATGTCCAGAATGTGGCCTAAACAATTGCCATCCAAAGTTTCAACCCAAGAGAGCAGAGGCCTGTTTCTAGTCTTTCCCCCTCTGGCTTGTTGATGAATAGACACAGTGTAACTTACTTTGGCTTCTGGCGTGTAGAAACACCAAGCATAGTGGCAACAATAGTTAGATTGTTGGATCTACCCAACTCTGTTAACTGCACAAAATTCATATAAACAGCAATGCAAGCTAGCAGCCAGTTTTATCTGTATCGACTCCAGTGACTTGTATTAAAGGTGCCTTTAATTAGAACCATTATCACAACATTCCATGGAGATCAGTCACTAACTCCAGTCATTCTTAATTTCTCCTGAAGCTGCTATAAATCCGTTCTTTTGACTCTCCCATTGAGTCAGCACAGCCTTTGGATCTGCAGCCCAGAGTTAGATCACAGTCCTTTCTAACCAGATTCCAACTGATTAGTTAGGATTTCATTGTTGCCTTGGTGTGGTAAAGGCAAGCACTTCCTTTGTGAGGTAGAGTACTCTGGGGACTGGGCTGAGGATGCCCCTTCTGAGGATGGTTTGCATGGCTCTGCTAGGTGGCACAGGCTTACCATGGCAGGATTGCATTGCTACTTTTTATTTTCCTTTTTGCCATAGAGTTCCTGGACTATGTAGGAAGGAAGGTAGGTTTGAATGATAAATTCAGAGGATCACAGAGCTACTTCTTTATTATCAATTTTGGCAGGTTTCTTTTCTTTTTCTTCCTTGTGTTTGTTTCTTTCACTAAATGCTTAGCAGTTTAAGGACTTTAAAAAAAAAGAAATTCTATCCCTCTCTCTCTCTTTCTCTGTCTCTGTTGCTCTCTGGGTCTTGAGATATGGGCATGTGAGTGCGGGTGCCCACGGAGACCAGGAGAAGACATCGGATCCCCTGGAGCTTTAATTTTGGTGGTTGTGAGTCACTAGATGTGGGTTCTGGGAACTGAACTCAGTGTGTGCTCCTAAACCCTGAGCTATCTCTCCAGCCCAGTTTAAGAATGTTAAGGTCAGCTTACATCAGACATAGATCGTATCTTGTAGCTTGCAAGGAATTCTTCTTATTAATGTATTTTGAGATGGTATCTTACTATGCTGACTTTGAATACCCTGGCTCAGCCTCTAAAGTAGAGGGACCATAGGCTGATGGCACTGTGCGTGGCTGGGTACAAAGGATTCTTAAAAACTGGGTTTCTAGGTCATTATTAAATGCTAAACTGGCTGTGTTTTAAATCTACCTTTCTGGTTTAGGATTCTTCTAATTTTTTTTGGGGGGGGGTTCATTTCCCTTTGGCAAACTTCACTATGTATTTAATGGAAGATGTTTACTGTGTGTGTGTGTGTGTGTGTGTGTGTGTGTGTGTGCATATGGTTGTATGGTGTGCATATGTCCTTGTGTGTTCATAGGTGTGTGTCACAAGAATGTGTATGTATGTGCATGTGGAGGTCGGAGGTTGACCCTGGTTGTTTTCTTTCATTACTCTTCATCTTGCACACTAGGCATAGTATCTCACTTGAACCCAGAACTCACTGATTCAGCTCCTTTAGGCAGCCAGCTTGCTCTGGGGATCCTCTGTCTTTGCCTCTTGCATGCTAAGATTACAGGTAGGTTGCCATGCCCCCAGGCATTTACACGAGGACCCAAACTCAGGTCCTCATGCTTCCTGAGCAAGTATTTTATCTACTGAGCCATCTCACAGCCCCTGCTTCTTCCCCCTAGCATTTATAGGTGTTCAGGTGATCGGCAGACAGATTTTTTTTTTTCTAGACAGGGTTTCTCTGTGTAGTTTTGTGCCTTTCCTGGATCTCGCTTTGTAGACCAGACTGGCCTCGAACTCACAGACATCGCCTGCCTCTGCCTCCCGAGTGCTGGGGTTAAAGGTGTGCGCCACCACTGCCCGGCTAGACAGATATTTTTAAGATATGCCTTCTAAATTTTAAGTTTCACTTTATGTGAACTAATGTTAAATACTCACTTTTAACCAAATGCAGTGGCATATGAAGGAGAGTGGAACTTCAGAGCTTCTTTATTGTCGCAGATGGAAAGTAGCATTCTTGGCTTCTTCAGCTGAGGAATGTCTTGCGTAGATAGGGCTCAAGCATCCTTGAGCTACAAAGCTTAGGCCTGTCTGCTTTAAAATCACCTAATCATTTCACTGTCATTATTCTGTACATATGCCTCGTCCTTTTCCATGGCAATGTAGAACAAAGTAGCACAAACTTGTGCTACATTTCCTGTTTTTTTTTTCCCCCTATAACAGAGATTAAAATGCCTTTTTTTGTGGGGGGGAAGGTAGGTTACTATTTAAAATCCCACTGACTCAAACTTGAAACAAATCTATCCCCTGTGCAGCAATAAGTGGTGGTAGTACCCCACCCATTCTGGGAAATCCCAAATGGTGTCCAGTCACTCAGGAAGATAGACAGCAAATGTAATTCTTTGGGGAATGCCATTGGAGAAGGAATCTCCCACTTCTGATGCATGCCTCACTTGCACATGTGGAACTGATATTGAGACTGGTATAGTCAATTCCCAATGGACATCTGAACAACAAAGAAGTGAAGTTCTCTCTCCCAGGATTCATCTGAGATAAACAATGAAAGCACCCTTCGTGTTCTTTGGAACTCATTCTGCTTACATAAAAATTTGGGGTGAGATCTGAGAACGATTATGTTTGTCTCTATCTCCTCCCCTCCTAAAGGATAGTCCTACTTTCCTGCTCTAATCTTTCATGTCCTATAATCAGTGTGGTCTTTATGATCCACATTTGGAAATACTAAACTTTGTAAGTATAATTTACACAAATTCATATTTCCATAAAGTATGCAAATTCAAACAACTGAGTCCTTTCGACTATCAAATAAGGAAACACAATGAAACACAAAGCTAGTGTTTGTCCTTAGGATCTGAAAATAACAGACTGAAATTCTGTCTTGGAACCTCTGGAGAGACATGATATGCAAATAAGATTGGGTAAACAATTTCAGTACTAAGGAAAGGCAAGAAACAAAAAAACATTGTAATCCTTGAGGCTTCAGAAAGATACTTGGATTATTCCTTCACTAAAAAAAGTACATGACTTCCCCTCCAGTTTGAATAGTTGGGGATTTGCCTTAGCAGCTCTAAAACTAAAGCTAACCATCAAGTAAATGGTTTTTTTCTTTTCTAGGATGGAGAAAATGTAGTCTTATAACATTTTTATGTGAAAGAAAGACCATTTTTGCCCAGATAAAATTCTATCCAAAGGAAAATGAAGAATGAGTGCTGTGAGAGGAGGCATGATCCTGGATGCCATGGGGGCCACCTAAGACAATCTGCATGCACAGCACGGTGGGGGGGGGGAATACAAGAGTGAGTGTTACAGAGAAAGCTGAGAAAAGAGCAAAATGAAGATACAGAGAGGGGGACCAAGACACATGCAAAGGACGACTTTCATCTGAAGAGTGAAAACATCTATTTTTCCTAAATACATTTAAAAATGCTGCAGAAAATAATTTATAACCAAACATAACATTGGTTTAATTTTATTGAAAAACTCCATCTTTGGAAGTTTAGGAAAACCAGCTTTTATTCCCAAGCAGGTAGACAGTTACCCCAGTTTACTGCTTTTCCAGGTGAGTAGGCAGAAGGCAAATAGAAATGAAAATTTATAGCAGTCATTTGCTTTCATTCTGCCTTTGTGGGACTGGTTTGGGGGGAAGGTGACCATTACGATAATGGGAGCATTTTTTTACTTAAATGTAGGTTCTGTGTATAGGAAACAGCAGGACATGTTTTTAGAAACAGCTTTCCCAATTGCATTTTAAAGTTGAATTTCCATCCCTAAAATTTAGAATCTGAAGGACTTTGGATAAGCAACTTCAAAGCTTCTGTGGTAATTGAATAAAGAAACCAGGCCACGTGTGTCACCCTGCTGCTCGCAGCATCTGTGGTGGAAGCGAAGCTGACATTAGACCCCCCCCCCAACCCCGAGGTGCTCTGCTAATTTCTTTATATAAGGTTTTTCATTTTGCTTGTTTTATGTTTGGTTGAAAAAAATCAAACAAATACATACATCTTTCCTTCTCTGTCTGTGCCTGTGTTCACACGTGTTCTTCCTTCCTTACCAGAAAGACATGGCACCAATGCTAGGTTTATATGAACTCTGCCCACTTTTACTGAATCGTATGCATTGTAGTTACTTTATTCTACACTGGGACAATGGTCTCTTAACTTGTGTGCTGTTAGCTTGATGCTGTTGAGTTAAATCTAACTTGTCTGACTCAGCTGATAAGATTGGAGCATTATTCTTAAAAGGAACATGATACATGTTGCCTATTAGCAGAAATATAGTAAATTACCTGAGAGAAAAATTAGGGCTTCAGGAATGATTACTATAAACAAAAATATTTATTTTAGGAAATATTCCCGTAAAAATTTCTTAATGAATCCTAGCTTAGAGTTATGATTCCGTTTATGACCAGTATTTCAATAATATGATATAAGGGGAAGAGAGATGGCTCAGTGGTTAAGAGCATTTGACTGATGTTCTAGAGGACCCGGGTTCAATTCCCAAGCTGTCAGGTGTCTGATCATGCCAGGATAAATAATAATAATAATAATAATAATAATAATAATAATATATAAGGCAAAGTACATTTAAATTCAATGTTACATAAATACCACTCAGACTTTTAAAAGTAACTCTAGCACTTCAAAACACTAGTCACATCCGATAATTTAACAAACACTATACTTTGTATATTTCTTTTTATTTTATTTTTACTTTCTGCCAAGAGCCAGGGTTGTTTGGTAGAAGCAGTGATGCTATCTTCAGCTTGGAAGCAGGCTTAAATTACTAAATACAATGCCTAGAAATACCCCGGGGGAACTACAACATGCCTGAGCAGAAGGGGTCAAAAAGCTTTACAAAACAGCAGTAATTAAGGAATATTCCACTTGGGTCTGTTTTAAGTCAAGCACTTTCCCAAAAGGATCATGTGGTGGCTTTATTTTTAGGCTCATTTATTGATTCAGGCTGTAGCCTCTGTGCGCTGGCAGGGCAAGTCCTAGCCTACAGACATACTGTTGGCTCTAGATATCGAGCATTTGAAAGTTTTGTCTGCGATGGAATCAATCACTTAGCTGAAGAATCTTTGTCCAGGGTCAAGCCTTATTCCTAGGAGGACTACCTGAAAGATTACTTAGCAGATAACTGAGATTTACACTGCTCATGTGCACAGAAACTCGCTGGCTAACTAGTGATGGGTTCATCAGTAAAAAGGTAGCACAATTTTAGAAACCATGCTTGAATGGGAATGTAAGGCTTAGATGTCCCAGGTCTCTTTAGACTCATTTGGTCCAGTGAATTATCTTACTCACAGCTTTGTCCCTGAGCATTTGACACAGGAAACCAACAAATAACCAGTAGACTACAATATAAAACTATGAAGCAAAAATATTGGTGAAGACATTATTGTCATTCGTTTTGGGAGAGAGGAAGTGCTTTATGGTTGAGGAGGACAGCACAGCTTATATTGTAGAGGTGTCATAGGAGCAAGACACTGACTAGATTCCATGAATAGTCAGCCCTTCTTACAGTGCCACACGGCCCAGAGGATCAATACCCTGCTGTCAGTTTCTTAAAATTCTCAATAACCTTTAAACAAAGTCCTCTTAATTTTCATTTTCATTTGCATTGGACTCCACACAGTATCTAACTGATATTTCTGGAAGAAGATAATAGAAGATCAGGAAGTAGGCTCTGGAAGGCAAAAACGTAGTGTTTACTTAAATTTGGGTTGTGGAAAATTCTTTATTATAGGCTTTAAAGACAAACCATTTAAGTAACACACCTAATGATTTAGTTGTGAAAAGTGTCGAGAGGGCGTTCGTGTGTTGCCGTGTGTGGAAGGGCAAACATGGACAAAACGTGGTGTGGAATTTCTCAGGGTAGAATGAGGAGCTAGTGGAGGAGGCAGGGGCAAAACTGGGGCCCCAGAGTATGTGGCATCAGCCACCAGGTAGAAGATCCAGAACAGCAGTCATCAACATGGACAGTGACAATTGTCTTCATTAGGAGGCTTGACGAATACATAGGAAAGAGACATCTAGTTCGACCTGAATCACTGGTACTGAAGATAAAGTCACTTGACTGCTCATGTTTCAGATTACTCATCAGACTTTTTGTGCTAGCTGCCCTCAAGGACTGACAGTTAGGCTGTGATAGCATCTGTGAAGTGCTGCAGGCCCCTAAGAGATAAGTTCTTCACCTCCTTGCACAGTGGCCTGCTCCTCACAACAGAAATGAATGAACTTGAGGTTGAGTAGGGCTGCCTAAGAGGATGTGGTCTGAAGGTTAGTTCAAGTGTTCTTGCTGGCAGTTCCCTAGGGAGACATCATGTGCTGTGACCACCATCGTCTATAAAAATCTGTCTATGATCTAGTTATTTCCTTTCAAAGTTAAGTGTTGGGTCACACACAAGACATTAGATGTCTCGGATGGTGTTGGAGAGCCATGATTAATCTAGGGGATTCATAAAATTGATTTGATGTGAGCTCTTGGTATATTATAATGCATTAAGGTTGACTCCTTAAAACTGTAAATGAGAAAGCCAGAAGAGAGACAGGGAGTAAGTGGAGCAGAGCCTAGGGTCCACTGTCAGAACAAGTCTGGTGGTGAGGCTATGCATTGGTGCGTTCCCATTTTACATTTTCTAGTAGTCCAATTCAGTAGGTGTGTGTTTGAAGACCTCTGCTGCAGAATGTGCTTACAGATTCCTCATGGGTATTATAGTATATTTCTTAATCCTAATGCTGTGTAGGAACTGAGATATACACAGTGAGCCAGGAACTTGACCTGGTCCTTTCAACAACATTAAGAAGTAGATCTTACTTACCAGCTTTACTTGTGGCAGAAGATGAACTTGAGAGAGTCACATGACTATTAGTTCCAGGGGCTTCAGGATTTCTTCAGCCTTCCAGAGGTTTTGAGAGCTAATCTAATCTGAAAAGACCCTAGTGCATTTAGGATTATTGTCTATTTTATTCCCAGTGAGCAAAAACTAGAACACAATAATATTTATTTTATAATATTTAGTCTTAATATTTAGCATGAACCCAGTCATAGCTTATCTCATGTTGATACCTCAGAAAAACCCATAATTCTATATATTTGTGGCAAAGTTGTGGATAAACAAAGCAAAAGCAAAACAAAGTGAAGGAAGTTTATCTAAATTTATCAATGATACTTTATATTAATTTTACTTTCTGTTGATGATTTGGAAGACTTCTATCATAATAATCACACTTCTCAGTTGGAAAGTGTCCTTTATGTGTGTGTACATGTGTATATGTGTGTGTATTAAGATATGTGCATGTGTGTGTGGAGTCCAGATGTTAATGTCAGTGTTTTCCCTTATCTCACTCCACAGGGTCTCTTACTGGACCTGGAGCTTACTGATTCAGTTAGACTGTCTGGCTTGCCAGCCCGAGGAATCCTCTTGTCTTTCCCTCCCTAGTGATGGGAATATAAGCATGCACTATTATCCCTGGCTTTTTCCATAGTGGAGGGGATCAAAACTCAGGTTCTTAGGCTTTCCCAGCTAGCAGCTTACTGATTGAGCCATCTAACCGGTCCAGAAGGTACTCTTTTACAAAGATGTCACATGTGAGTCAATACATGGATGACACTTTTTTTTTTTTTTTTTTTTTGGTTTTTTGAGACAGGGTTTCTCTGTGTAGTTTTGGTGCTTGTCCTGGATCTCACTCTGTAGACCAGGCTGGCCATGAACTCACAGAGATCCTGCCTGGCTCTGCCTCCCGAGTGCTGGGATTAAAGGCTTGTGCCACCACCGTCCGACATGGATGACACTTTTATGTAAACACAGTTGCAGCCTACAAATATGAGAGGTGGAGGATACACAAATGGTATTTTTATTATAACACAGAACAATACTTTAAGTTAACTTGTGCTGAGCTGATTGGAAATGGGAAGAATCCTAAGGAAATAAAAAACATCTCTAAGTTGCTCTTACCAAAGGCATGCCCAGTTCACACTAAAGGCAAGCAAAGGTCAACCTGTGCAAAATTACCCCTCTTGGGTGCAAAGAAGAGCCAGGGGTGGGGTGGGAGGGGATTAAGAGGAAGGCGAAGGGCAAGCTGACCAGGGGACAGTCCGCTTGGCTTTCTCCCTCTGCAGCTCCTTGCCAACCCTGTGCAGCGGCAGAGAGCATGGCACCTCCCAGTGAATTCCAGGTCTTTCACTGATATCATTCATGTTCATCGTGAAGCCACCAGACTCCATTTACCTAAAATCATGTTTTTATTTCCCCGTGGCGCTCTGGGTCTCCTAAGGTTACTGTACACTGGTTCCTCTTTTAAAAAGCAGAGTATCAGTTTCGCCTCACTCCCCACAGGCTGTTCTAGGGAGAAATTGCCTTGTTAGCTTGGAAACTTTTCCACTTGCCACCCCAAATGTCTTTCATTATTTTGCTTTTTAAAATTAGCATGCTGTCTCAGAAAATGAAGAAAACAGGCTTTAGAAGCACAAGGAGGGCATCTGCTTTGCAGAAAGAGCTAATCAGTCCCCGTCTCTTCACATTGAATTTTGTTATTACCCAAAATAGGAAAATATGCAAATACATGACACATGTATTGATTATATTTTTATCCCGAGGCTCTTCTACAAATCTAAGGGTTGGATATTTGTATGTATATTTGATTCCTAGTTCTCTACAAGGCTGCACTTGTGGACTCTAGAATGCAATGTGATCCAGAAGGCATATATCAATCTGTAATGTGGCCATGTAGCACCCTGGTGCCTTGCATTTTTTCAGCACTAGGAGAGCAAATGGACTTGACTACTAATAATGACTGTAGGGTGTTGGTACTAAGTTTTATGTCTCAGCCCTGGGACAGCAAATGGACTTGATTGCTAATAATGACTGCAATGTGTTGGTACTAAGTTGCGTGTCTTATCCCCGGGACAGCAAATGGACTTGATTGCTAGTAATGGCTGTAGTCTGTCGATGCTAAGTTTCGTCTTTTAGGCTATGATTGAAAGATGTTGGAAAACTGAGTCTTCTGATCTCATAGATGTCATCATCCATGCCCTAGAAGTGTACTGTGATGAACATTACTGATCTTATCATAAGGCACTGTGTCTGCTTGTTGAATTGTTTGTGTCTTTTGACGAGGCTCCACGCTCTTTGTCTGTTTTGTCCATTTCACAACCTCAAAGTGGTTTGTAATACCTAGTTGATAATCTTTTTAAACAATTGAATTGGTGCCTTTAATTCCATTTTACATATCTTTAATTTCCAGGTATGGTAAAAACACCTTAAACATACTTTTCCATTACAGTCCCCCCCCAATAACTGTATGAAGTTGCTGTTTTGATCTTTGTACTAGTGATAAGGACTCTAAAGCTCAGGCAAAGACATCAGCGTGCTTACGTCTGCCTGCTGAGCTACGTAATTGGCAAAGAGGTTGTTGTGACTGCAATTTAGGCAAATATTATTTGCTACATCACACTGTCTTGTACAGCAGAAGGTGGAGTGACGTAACGATCACGCAGATTTGGGTGGACACTTAGAAAATGAGATCCTAGGACATGTGTAGACCCAATGACCAAAGGGACATTGGCAAAGGGGTACAGCTCCTACAAAACCGTCACAACAATCCCTGTTATTGGCTAGAGACACTTCCCACCGCTGACACAAATGAGACAGATAAAGTCTGCCTGGTCATTGTTTTCACCATGTGAGCTGATACTCTGCTAGAAAGTTGTAACTACAGGTAAGGATGGCACAGCTACTACTATTTCATTTAAATGATGTTACTGCGCATGTTGTAATCCCAAGAATGGTGTTGGGTAGGGATAAGGGTGGGAGCAGAATAGAGAGTATAAGACACTATGATATTCTTGTTACTGCCAAACTGACAGTAGAATGAGGAATGAAGCAGATGAGATATTATTGCATAACAGATAATGTAATAGATGCAGTTAAAGTGATACAATCACTAGAAGGTTGAAAAGGAGTAAGAAATGATATTTGGCTTGTGATATATCAGAAATATAGTGTGGAAGGGTGGCCCTGGAACATTCTTAAAAACTGGACAGAATTTAATAGCTTCATGTGTAGAACATTCGTAGATGGTCTCTTGCCCTCAGCTAAGACTCACTGGTAGAAAGGAATTTTGAGTATTGACAGGTTAAGGAACAGTGAATTAGAGAAAGTAAGAAATAATTCTGTGAGATAATACGGGAATGAAGCATGGAGCCTTTCCAGGGGAGCATTAAAGACTTTATATGGAGGTGACCCGCATGCTATGAGCCTGGGAGTTTAGATCACATTATTTGTCCCTTAAAAGTTTGTTTCAAGAAAGAATGCAAACAGCTTTCAGAGAATCCTGGGAAACTGGCTTAGTCAATGTAAGCGCTGGTGGGTGATTCAGTTTTGGTGGAGAGTCAGTCAGAACGCTTGAGTATGGAGTTCAAAGGGGTCTGGAAAGGGAAAGGGTTCTTTCCCGAGTGGTGGAGAGGGCTATTGTTATGCTCACTAGAATTGGCAAAGAAGAATTCTGCAGCATTTGTGTTGAATTATGCAGAAATCACGTCAGAGATGGTGAATAATTGAAACCACTCTAAAGGAAGTTTGTTTTTCCTTCTTGCGATGCACATATGATGAGGACACGGAAAATCTTTTCCTAGTTAAATTTGCTTCATTTCCCATATGAGATTTGTCATAGAAAATAACCCTTCCTCAGACGACAATATCCTGTATGCCAAACACAGTGAGTACCGTCTGAACATTAGGCAGCTGGTCTCACTGGAGGGTCACTCAGTTTTTCCTTTGATGAAGATCACAAAACACAATAAAATAACACTCATGAGCAAACGCCGTGAATTTTTAGATGGTATGATGGCTAAATATACGTTTATTAATATAAAGAAATGGATGTTAAAGATGCTAATTAGTTACTATGGCAATGACTCTTCTCACAATGCCAAGTTTCTCTATCTACCTTTATTACAGGTCATGTTGCTATCAAATGACAAGAAAATGTAATTGCATATTTTTAATAACAATGGTAAATGCTATTTCCAACTGCTTTCTTCATTTATTTACGTGCAGTAAAAATCACTCATTTTGATTGTAAAATTCAGTGATTTTAATAAATATATGGAATTGCATAACAGCCACCAGAATCTGACTTCAGAAAACAACTCCAGCCCCACAGATTCCACATGCTCAGTTGCAATCATCAACCCTGGCACCCACAGACTACTTTCTGACTCCATAAATTTGCCTTCAACAGATACATGGTGCAAGCTCAACCTATAATATCTAATAATAATATAAATACATGATATGATCTGTAAGACCTTTAAATGTTAATGTCATATATCAAACCTATAAGGGAGACACTTCCTTTCATCGTTTTATATGTAAAAAGACATTGAGGCACAAGAAGGTGACAGAGCTTGCAAAACACTGTGCTGTGGATCATGTGCATCACAGCTTGAGTTATCGGTCTCCAGAGTCATGCTTGTACATTCCAGAGTTCTCAGGGTTCCCTCTTGAACAGTCACAACCCTTCAAAAAATGATGATTAGGAAGTGAAGAGCTCCAACTTTGCTCTTGTAGCATATTTATGAGAAAAGAATTGCAGCCATTCCCTACAGAGAACCAGAGATTCAGAATGATCCTTGATTTCTATTAAACACAGATGACGTTGAGTTAGATGAACTGGCTCATGTGTATATGCACTTATATTAAGTTGAATATAAGTGGTTTTATTTGTTTGTATAAGCCCTGAAATGGTAGTGTATTACATATGGTTCAAGCTAGTATACTTATTTGTGTTTAATGACAATATTTGTTGGCTTCAAAGACTTGTTTCTTTGTAGATCAACTAAGTAAACTGGCTAATATCTATGGAAAATTTTGTTCACCTTGCTCATGCCACACTTTCTTCCTCATCATTAGACCACCAAGTCTGAAGTATTCACTGCTTTAGGGGAAAATAACACAACACATAGAGAATGAAACCAGCAGGAACAGAATACAAGTATTGGCTTTTGAAGTTGAAATGCTTAGTTTAGGACATAGACGAATTCTAAGAGGAAGTAGACTTGCTTTCTCTTCCCAGATTAAAGATTCTCAGCACAACAGAAGGAAAGGGAAGTAGCAGAAACCTTCTTCTGGAGGATTTATAAGCCATTGCAGAGTAAGGCAGCACCTTCCTATCCCAGATCAACCTTGGAAAGGATGGAGGGAGAAGGAAAACAGGAACAGGGTCTGTGTTTTGGTTTCTCTCTCTCTCTCTCTCTCTCTCTCTCTCTCTCTCTCTCTCTC